>CAEFZY010013233.1:0-32170 GCA_903066815.1 Brachyrhaphis roseni
AACGCAGCTGGAGATAGGCACCAGCAACTCCCGACCCCACAAGGGATAAGGGTGCAAGAAAATGGATGGATGGATGGATGGTCACAACGTCTGAATATTTGGGATTAGCTATTTTAGGTAGCTATTATTGACCTTCAAGTCTAAAGTACCTTAGTAGTTATTCACTAAATTGAATCTAGAATCATAATAAATATAGTGTTGATTTATGAATTGTTACAAATGAAAAGCTTGACCTTTATTCTCTGTCTTTTTCTTAAAACTCAAAACTTATGTTAATCGTATTCTACCCTCGTTTGGGTTTGTAAACCTTGCTCTCCAGGCAGTTCCTGTCATCCTGCTGTTAACTGGAGCTGACGTTGCCCTTTTTACTGCTTCCTTTCAGCTGTTTACCAGCCTCTCTCTGTACTTTCACCATCTACAACATGAAATGCTTAAAAAAAAACCAACAACAACAACATAAAGTTAGAGACTTTATAAAAAGATCGAATCATCTCTCTAAAATCTACGTCGACTTTAAGATGACTTCGTAGTTTGATGGGGCGGACATTTTCAAATTAGCCTGGCTATGTTGTGATCTTCATTATTATCTCAGCATCTGAACTAAAGGGTTAAATCGACACCGCTACGAGTCCCAAACAACTGTCAGATTGGATCACGTCGTAGTACTCCGTCTTCAACGCACCAGCAGGTTTTTAACTAGGAGAAGATACGCTAAGCCAGAGTGGCTCCAGGTTCTTCTTTTGTCTGTTTGTCCCCTCCTTATTAGCCCCCCCCCACCTCGGTCCTAATCCAGCCCCACCCGGATCTGGGTCAGCCTTCGTGCTTCCACGGAGCGCTGCTCACGTCGGAATGTCACCATCCATTTAGGAGGCAGGATCTCCGTCAGCCTGTCTCCGCTGTAGGCCAACCTGGCCTTAATCCTCTGTGTGAGCAGCCGAATGTGTCCGACAACCTCCACCAGTAGGACCATTTGGTGCTAAGCTAAGGTTGAGCAGAAAAATAAAGAAATAGATAGAAGAAACAATAAATACATTAAATGGTCCGATGTAAGCTTCAAACTTGAAGTTACATTCTCATGCAAAGCTTAATTTAGTGTGGAAACACTTCAGTCAGCAGTGAATATAAACTAGTCCTGCTTCAGACTTCGAACTTCTTCGTGAAACTTTGTGTGGTGAACATTCACAGGTCTGTTGATGTGTTCACACCTAAAATAAGTCTGTATACGTGTGCTGACGGCACACTCAGTCGAAACAGGAGAAATAATGCAGTTTGTCTTCAAATCTTTTGGGGGCGCTTTAGATTTTAAGCTAGAGATGAACACATGAAGTGCATGTTCATTTGAAACACCATAAAAAAAAAAACAACTTCGTAAATTTTCTTTAATCTTCAACTACTGAACATCTAAAAAAGCAAAAGAAATCCCATTTTGGAAAGCTAACCTTCATGTTTTTTTTGTGTCTCTCCTTGACAGGATAGCAACCTGGATGGAGAGCCATAGCTCTGATATCAATCGTTTCCCAGTTAGCTGTAGCTAATATTAGCTTCTTCAAAATCTCAACTAATCTCACCGGTTTTCAAAAATCAAATGAATCTATGCTAATTATCTGCATTTCATGCAATGAATCAAACATACATACAATTAACAACAGGAAGAGCATGGAAACTCTAAATGTTAACTGAATGTTAAAGAAAAAACCTTTACATCTAATATATCTAATATCAATTACTGTCAAATTAATTGATATTTAATTTGAATTAAATATCATCTGAAATCAAGACAGACATAAATTCTTTAAATACTTCTAAAAATGGGAGCTCTTTCAATAATAAAAAATAAATAAATCATCTTCGATTCAGACAGACGGTGAAAACATACATATAAAAACCTTCCAACATGAAAAACACTGTTTTCAAGAATAGCAGCAACACGACATTCTGGAACATTTTCCTTCCAATTATCCTTCTGCTTTGTTGGGTTTCACATAAAAAACAATAAAATACGTCCTGTCTGGACTTACCGCAACTATAATAAGACTGCATGTTACTGCCTTCTGCATGTTACTGCCAAACTTTCTTATTCTGCAGGATTCATCCATTCATTGATGAAGCCATCAAGGATATTTCCATATGATTTTAAAATCTAAACTTAAAGCGAGTTTAGATTTTAAACTAAAATCTTGAATAAAATGAGTTTTCCATGAGATTATTTATCCTGTATTTAAGACGGACCAGCAACTTCCTCCTCCTGCAGTAGCAGATTAGCTTTCATTGACTTAGTAACACATAAAGGAGAATTAAAGCATAATGAGCACTGTCAGGGAAGTGTGAATAAACTGTAAGCACTGGAGCCTGGCTTCACAAGCATGGGGGTGGGGCCCACACTTAGAAAAGATTAGACGCCAAAATACCAGGAATATGGGAGCAATCACTTTAACGTCGCAGAAATGCTTCTTGTCGTCTATCAGTCCCTGACATCAATCTGAAGCAAGGTTGAGCATTTCTTTCTGGTAACGAACTGCCACGAAATTCGTTACCACAAAGCAGAAGAAATATTATGTTGTTTAATAATAGCAATATTTGTTGTTGATCTGTTGTTAAGAGATGAGCGTGTTTTCTGGTAACGAAGTGCTACGAAGTATAAATCAGATTTTTACTTTTGTGTTGATTGTCTGTTTTATATATACTTATGTTACTCAACATGCTTGTGACTCTGCACATGCTACTGAGTACATTGTAACTTACATTAGCATTGATGCTAATTCATAGCATCAGAACACTGGGTTCCAATCGACGGTCACACTTGGCCAGGCGCCGTTTAAATTTCTTCAGATATTTTCTAGATTTTGTATGCTGGTACAAACAAATTTCCGTCCCTTGGGGATCAATAAAGTATTTATCTATCTACTGTTAGAACTTATTTGATAAATGTGTTTCCATTTCTCCTTTAGCAAATTAACCCTTTCTTTGCAAAAGCAAAAGAAAACATCAAGCGAGAGTAAAAACCTTTTTACCAAAATTGCTGAAATTATTTAAAATTTTGCCATTTCCATCAACCTTTTCGGTAGAGATACTTCAAAATTTGCAACAAAAAAACAAAACAAAAATAAAACATTGATGGAAACAGTTATTGTGAAGAGTTCAATTTTTCATCAGTTTTATTTTTATAGATAATCTCATATTTTACTCAAACACCCTCAAACCATGACACTTCCCCCTCCAAACTTCAGCATTGTTACTAGCTTCTTCCTCCGTCTCTGAAATGTTAAATATTTTCATCTTAGCTTATTTATTGCCCCTATAATTGGTGTTTTCCTTCCATGTCTGTACCATCAAAATGCAATACAATGATGTCATCGTTACCATAGTGATACCACAACGTGGAGTCACGGAGGTCAGTGGTTGGTAGAGGACGTCAGCAGCGAATGGAGTGACTCTGACCATCCAGAAATAGGTCAGCGGATCGTGTTGGGCGCGGTGCTGCCTCGGGGTTCCTTCCCCACTGCTCTGACACAAAGGGAGCCATTTAAACCAGTCGATGCACTGGTGTTACTGATGACCGCTTGCATAACATCGAAATAAAGCCAACATGAAGCTCATAAAGCCCACAATTTATCACTCAAGATCAAACGTCTAAAACCCACAAGCTATAATGTGGTCATAAAATTTATCCAATTCTAATATACTCGCTTTAGTAAGAAATAGAAAAAAAAAATTGTAATTACATCACCTACATATTTGTGTACATTTAACTTGAATTTACTTAAGTTTCAGAGTCTATTTTTGGTTTATAAAACTAAAAGTTAAGTAAGTAGTGAACAGATATTTGATTTATAAAGGTAAAAACCTAAGGAAGTGTTTAATTGCCAAAGGTTCAAGTAAACTCAGGAGCAGTTTCTCCTCATAACGAGATGTAAAAATCATCAGAACAAGACAATTTATAGGTAAATGTAGAAGAGTTTCATATCTTGTCAAAATAAGAAACTTTCACACCATAGCAAAATGTAAAACTGGTTAGAAAGGAGGAGTTTTATATAAATCATAACGAGAAACTTTCACTTTTTACAATAAGATATAGAAATATGCTTGTCTAGCTGATTATGACTTCTTTAAAAACATAATGGAGACCACTATGACTCTCCTTTTTCTTGTTTCTTATTCCAAGTGTGACAAAACAACAATAAAAAGATACTTTTTATTGCCGTATTTTTGTTACTTTCTTTCAACCAAAAGAGATACTTTTTTGGTAAAAAAAAAAAAAAGAAAAAAAAAAGAAGTATCTTTTTTACCAAAGTAAAGATACTTTGGATTTAATGAGACATAAATCTTGTTAATAAGAGAATGTTTTCTCATTTTACTGAGTTATTGCTCACAAATTTATTTTTGAGCTCTGGCAGGTAAAAGCTTCCATAAGAACCATTTACACAACACAATAAACAATAAATACTCATTATTTTATACAATTTAACATTCAATAACAATTTCTATAAAACACCTTAAGTCAAGAAATGTCTCAAGTAATAAGCTTCTCTCCAAAACTTTGGTCAGAGCAATAATTAAATACAGTGGAACCTGCCTTTTCACATATTATTTCGTGGAGTATGTTTCAAATATTTTAAATAACTTTGACAGTTTATATATGTAATCTGACAATGAGTTGTGATCATGTCTCAAACTCAACCTTTTTCCATGTCCTCTCAAGACTCCAGCTGATCTGGACAGACAGGCTGGTGAGGAAACATCCTCTCATATAACTAACGTTTCAAGCCCAGCTGGGGTTAAACTGGAACACCAGAGTTGAACTTAATCACTGCTTTTAGTGGGTCAAAATGACATCAGCCCAAACCGAGCACAATCCCCTGCTATTATACACATATGGAGAACCAAGCCAATTATCTAGCTGAATGCAGCCACTTCCAGCCGACCCCCGCGGCCCCCGTGAGTCATGGGAAAAGTTACAGTATAGTGAAATGTCAGAGAGAGTAGAACTGAATGAAGCAGCTGGCAGTGGGCGACGCCTGAACACCAACGTTTAGCTACATAATGTTTAGCAATGTCACACTTAGCTACGTGACGTTTAGCTCCGTAATGTTTAACTATGTTACGGAGCTAAACGTTGCTGAACATTAGCTATGTAACGTTCAGCAACGTAACGTTTAGCTACGTAACGTTTAGCTATGTTACGGAGCCAAGCATTGCTGAACATTAGCTATGTAACGTTCAGCAACGTAACGTTTAGCTACGTAACGTTTAGCTATTTAACGTTTATCTACGTAATGTTCAGCTCCATAATGTTCAGCAACGTAACTTTTACCTTTGTAATGCTTAGCAACGTAACTTTCACCTTTGTAATGCTTAGCTACGTAACGTTTAGCTTTGCATTTTTTTCCTTTAACAATTTAAATGAACAGCAGAAGCAACACCTCTGCTGTCCAGAAGCAACAATTTTATTGGTCAAGATTTTATTTCTGCTTTCATAACTAAATGGAAGCTGGAATTTTATATTATTTTTAATTTTCCACATTTATGTCATTTATTTATTATTGAATCCACTTGGCGTGTGATGCTAACTCACCTGCGCTGAAAGCTGAGCTTCTCTGCCTGTTGAACCAGAAAGGTCTGGCGTTGAACTGTCTGCTCAGATCTGAAATAAAAATGAGAAATGAAGAGAAATAAACATTAGAATCATCAAACAATAGTTAGATATTTGAAGATATTTTAATTTATCCACAACTTTAAGCTCAAACAACCGAATCCCATCTGGTGAGCCTTAAATTATATTAAAGTCTTTTCCACACATTCAGCTTTCATCTTGTGTTGCAGAGCCGTGCATTAGGCTCAGTTCTGCCTGTAAGCAACATTTATTACTCATCATAACAAAGCCACAGCCAAAACAATGTAATAATAAAGTTTGTTCCATTTTATTCTTTTGTTTATTATGGTAATTTACTTTGAAATGAATGCCATTAGTACCACCATAACATTTCAGGCCATAATCTGCCTGACTGAGTTGTGTTATTAGTATTCAGAGAAGCTGGAAATCCTCATCAATGCATCAAGACAAACTTCAGCAACACAACAGACTAATAAAAGGAGAAGCAGAGGTTTGGCGGAGAGTCTCCAAGGCAACTGCAGGGGTGGTAATTTTGCTCCAACAAGTCATTACAAGCATCCTTCCTGTGCCAAGTAGACCAGCGGCTCCAGTGAGCTGTTTTTAGGATTTGTTAAAGTCTTGGATTGGCCCCAGAGTTAAATCGCACTGTGCGTACCTTCAGATATTCTTGAGATATTCCTTTAAGTAAAAGAATAAAAAAAGTTAATGGATTTTTTATTACCCAACCATCTTTCCTATTAACAGCACTATGGATAAAAAAAAAATTATTTTGTGACAAAACATCTTGTACGTTATTTGGCAGCTTGGTGCTCTTTTTGTAAGTTAAATGTGCAGTGAAAGCTTACGGAAGCCTGTTTCCGCCCCTTTGGTAAAAAATAAAATAAAATCAATTATCTCGAAATAATAAGATGCTATCAAGGTCCAGGATAAAGAGGGCCTCCCCCTGACCAGCAGAGACTGATCTTTGCCGGTGTTATGCGGTTCTCTGGTTTCGGCAAAGTTCTCACACTTTTTTTTCTCCCATTTTTGCAAATACGCTCTCATCAGACACACACACTGTCACATTTGTAACTTTATTAAAGAATAAAGATTTGTTTTTTAAATCAACAAAATGTGTTCAAATTAATGGTCCAACAAAAATAATTAACTCAGTAATTATTGTTTCAATGAGGTGTTGTGCAATTCTCTGTGTGCTATTTATTTTCGTCTCTTATTTTGTGGAACAGTTGACATAGATGGCCTCAGGTTTGCAACCAGCTTCTTACTATTAGAAACCAGCAACTTCCTCCCAGTGTCAGAATCTCACTGAGGAAGAAACTGCATGAGGTTTTCAATTTTTATACAATTTTTATTTTTATCTTCGTGTTATGTGGTAGATCTCAGCCAGCTGGTGAGAGAAAAAGTAGATCTTGATCTTAAAACATTTGAGCACCTCTGATCTAAACCATATGGAGCCATATTTAAGCATTGGCTTTGTATGGATTTTACTACCGGTATATATCTCATGCATTATTGGCAGGAGACACAAATCTGATACGTTTACTGCACGAAAGAGGTATGAGATATTTTCCCACGATTTCCTACATAAAACAAAACCTGTCCAAATGAATTGTCTTCAGTAAACTAAATATATGAAAGCAGTTGCCTGTTATGAATTGAGATTGACAAATTAAAGGAATAACCAAAGCTAAAAGATTTATTTTGCTTCTTGGCAAATTTTTAGGGAATTTTCTTTCATCTGTGCAGATGGAAAAAAAGGAGACAGAGACAAACTATTCTCCAAAGGGAAGCTGCTTGATGTGATAAATAAAAGGAAAGCAACTGTAATGAGAAGAGAAGAGTGCAGCAGGAAGTCATTTCTCTTTCAATGGCGGCCGAGCCAGAACAGCAACCTTACTATATAAAGAGCGGGAAAAACACTGAGAGATTTGTGGTTCCATCCTGCCCCTAAAATATCAGGAAACGACAGGAATAGAAGTGCCAAAGCAAAGAATTTGTTTACAGCGACAGTAAATGGCCGTTCTCTCATTCTACTTTGCTGGAAAACCAAAAGTATGACAGGAAAACTCACATTTGCCACAATTTAAACAATGTAAAAACACATAAAAACATTTCTCTATTGGAAATATGCTAGATGTTTAGGTAGTGATGCCTTGTGCAGTGTTTACACATTTCACAAAAAACGCACTTTATAGAAAAAAGCCTCAAAGTTTGAAGAGGTAACAAAAAGTTGAACTTCATCAAACGCACATGGTGGTTGTTAACTTTCATGGTTTTTACCAAACTACAGTTTGGATTTGGTGATATCATTGGTGTGTTGATGTTCTAGGTTTTCTATTTCTTCATAAAGATCCAAAAACTAATATTCATTTCTTTATTTAAGTGTTTTTATGCAAGTCCAGAATAATTTTGGGGCGTTTTATTCTTTGTGTTTCTGTTGTCAAAGCTCCAGAAATGGAGGCCGCCCCCTGACTCCCACAGCTTGTCGTCACACCGAGTATCTAAGCAACGTCTCATCTTATCTCCAAACTCATTAATTGAAGCTTTTAGAGGAAGCCGCGCTGATAATTTGATGCCCACAATCTTATCAGTGATCCTCAAGCTTTATCTTATTTTCAAATTCTGTTCATCATGCAGAGTGGCTCGTAAACTGTGATCAAGTCTAGAAAACGTCGTTCCTTGTCGAACATTTTAACATTTACAGCTGTTCTCGCGTCGTGTTGGCCTAGGAGCTCCTCTTCCTCCAAGAGAATGAATGAATGGGTTGTAGAGAAGGCAGAAAGCAGAGCGACGGACAAAGAAGGAGGTCAGAAGCTGAGCTAATCCAAAGATACCGGCTCTTTATGAGGAATGAGAAACAGGAAATTAATCTTAATCTCGGCACTCCACTGACCAGAAAAATTGTGTTCATCTTTATTAAAAGGATCAAAAGGGGGAGAGATGGGGAAAGATTTTTTAAAAATTAGGTAATAGCTTTTTTATTATTATTATTTGAAAATAGGTTTTAGTCAGAGGACGTATGTTGCCCTACGTGGTACTACGTTGTAACTACATTGTACTTTATGGCACCATGTTAAATCTACGTTGTACTACAATACAAACATCCCAATGACAGCTGACCACGTTTTTATGTCAACCTTGTATTTCACCGTTGCAAACTACAGGACTAAAGTACTAATTACATTTCCAGTTGTTTTTTAAAAGCTGGTATGACGTAGAAAAGTAGCTCCATCACGGATTTATGGTGATAACGTGACTCGCGAGGCAGCTGTGGTCGGTGTTACGGTTCAACCTGGGGGTCCGGTCAGAAAAATCAGACAGCAGCCCTCTGAGGTTTCCCAGCTTCCTCCTTTTTTAAGTTGGCCGTCACCCCCACTTCCACACCCGTAATTCACCCCGACAGCCTCCTTTTCCCCACACAGGGAGCCCAACATGCTCATCCCCAGGCCAACATGCACCTCCATAAAACACACACAGGATGCTACATGAAACGCAAGAGGTGAGGGGAGTCTGAAAATCTACAGCCGTTTTAGATGTTTTATTGATTCCAGAAATAAAAAAAGCTATTTTACTAACTGTATTAAATGTTCCACCAATTGTACTGTATTAGGTAGTGTAAATAATGTGAGAATGTTTGACCTACAAAGCCTGTTTTTAACCAAAGTGTGTTGAACTGGGATGTACTTTATGGTGATGTTATTCAAGAGTGAACAGCCGCTGTAAACTGAGAGAAATCAAACTAAATTTAGCTGATTCAGGATGAAAAAAAAAGTGTAAAAGGACAATAATCTTAAACAACATGTCTTTCAGTGTGAAACGGCTCCAAATACCAGACCATGGTTCTACTTTTTACTGTCCAAGAAAAATCAGAAAAGAAGACCTTGGCAGGGGGAAAATACTTTTCTACTTATATCATACACAGGAACCCAAATACCATCTAATTAAATAAAAACAGGAAGGATAGTGTGGATCTAAATGTTGTGGAAACCTGAATCTTTTCCTTCCTTTAGGTGCTTGTGGAGGAACTTTGAATCCTACAGTCAGACATAACCTCGGGTCAGGAGCCACAGCAATATCCTGTTTAGGACAGCAAACCATGGGAAATCTGGTTTTGAGTCCTGAACTTTCTACTCAGGAAATCATTTCACATATAAGTGTCCTTTAATAGTCTACATCCAATCAGAAACTCTCACGGCTCGACCGCCACGCAACCTTTGAGCTTAAAGCACGACGAGTGAATTCAGATTAAAACCGAGCGTCAGCAGGTGCGGGCCTTTGAGCCCCGAAGGCAACAGCTGCATTTAAAAACGTAGAAACAGGCGGCAAAACGGCTCAGAGAGAAAGTGTTTTCCATCCATCAATCAACATGTTGCCACCAGGCGGGGGAGAAACGCAGCCTGGAGGCAGACATTTCATTCCTATGAACTTCTCTAGAGGTCAGGAATGTGAGCATGGAGCTGTATTTTAGCTAATCCTGACAGGTTGGGCATGAAATGACCTCCAAACAGCAGGAGGGCGCTAACGAGCAACTTCAATACAAGCTCTAAAAAGAAATAAGAATTATTATGTTTATGTTTCTCTGATATTTTTCATATGAGAGCTGAAGAATCAACAAAAACACACAGAATCAAAACGTCCCCTCACCATGACACTTGCTCCACCGTGCATAAGAGCTGATATGACCTTAGCTCTACTAATAACATTTTATATTACATTATGGGAGTATTTTATTGGTGATGGATGGTGAGGGAACATCCCCAGAAATGTAAAAGAAGCCTGTGTGTTTGAGTTTCCACATCAGCAGACGGTGTGAGAACTGCTTTCCTGCTCTGCCACCTTCCCACACGTTCACCACCTCCAGGATGTGTAACACTTTCGCCAAGCGGGCTTCAGTTGTAGCTGGAGTCTGAGCGGCAGGAAAAAATATTTATAAAGGCCTTGCGTTGCACACTTAGCAACTTCCTACCACCTCCATGTCCAGATCTGAAAGGCCTTGCTGACTAACGGCGATTAGCGGGAGAAGCGCAGTCGACTCCCACGGCTGCAGACGCCAACGACCTGAGCTAACCGTGCTGGGTGAAGCGGGGGACAGGCCTCTGGTTCCGTCCCCAAAAACGAGGCTGCCCCCCTCCGTCCTGCATGTCATCCTGAGTCGGTCTACGGAGAGGAGACGGCTCGCCTGGGAGCTGCCTAGCAACCGTCAGGCGGACGGAAACAGAGACGGACAGAGAAGGGGGGGCGGCGGCGGCGCGGGCCGTCATGTTGATGAGCATGTGATGGACCCAGTAGACGCCCAGTGACAGATGTGATCCAAACAGATAAAATGGCCTCACAACAATATAAATTTGTGCTTCCAATGTGATGAAAAACAAGCTAATATCCTTTTAGTAGTTCGATGTAGGCGATGTGCATCATGGTCCACCAGTTAAAATCCTCACACCACATTTCAGCACAACTCCGATCGGGATCTTTGTCGTTACGCAACCCTCCATGTTCTGATACCATCATCAACCGAATAATAACCACTGCCTCACATGACCACTAGGGGCAAAATAATAGGCTTTTACATTGGAAAGGCTCAAACAATCACCAGCCATAACAGTTCCACCACCGTGCTTCACAGTTACTGCCTTTTTTTGTCATTTACCTTTTGGAAAGTTGTCCTAAACAGCAGATAGGCTATTGCTAACAGGCTACATGCGCCGATATCTGTTGCTGGTTTTGTTAACAACAGATATGCTAACTACTATAACTCATCAAGTCATTGTGTAACTGATTATGTTAGCAAACATGCTAAAATCAGACTGTTTTAAATCAATGTTTGTGGCTTATGCTACATAATATTGTGTCTTTCTGACCATTTCCCCTTAAGCTAGGCTCCACTGGGGCGCTAAAAAAATGCCAACTTGTTGTTAGCCGAATTAGCTGCTCAAGGGCTATGTATTTTACTGACAGCGACAGGCATGCTAACTCCTATTACTTAATGCTAGAGATTGTTTGGCAGCGTTTCCATAATATCCAAGCTAAAATTGTTAGCTATTTATTTTTATGTGACATGTTAACTCCTATAAATAGTGGCTATGCTGTTTTTTGTTATTGTTTTGTATAAATTCAAACAGGGTCAAATATACCAAAATATTCAGTTGACTGACGGTACAAATCAAAACAGTACAGTTTTGGGAATATCCAGAGAAGAAGAAGGTTGCTGTGATGATTTTTTTTTTTCCCATCAGCATACCACCACCTGCTCCACAGCGCACCCTGACCGAGCCGATGGAGAACTTTTGACAGCCAGCTCTGCCAACGAGAACAGACAGTCTGACGTGTCCCGCGGTGTCGCCCGGCTTGGTTGAGAAACCAACAACAAGCTACCGGCACCACCAGCTAAGACGTCTTAAAAATACAGCAGCTAATGGTGTTGGATATCCTGAGATATGCTCTCACGGCACGCTAGTGGCTGAATAATCTGTGTTGTCTAGACAGAGAGCGTCTCAAAGACTAAAGGTCAGCAAAAAAAATAAAAAAACAATCCTGGGCTTATCGTAACATCAGCTCGATTGTTTTCAATAGCTGCAAATATCCTGAGAAATTTGAATTTCTGCAAACAAAAGAAAGAGGACAAAGAAGGAATATTGATTTGAAATTCAAGGTGGGAAGAAAAGAAAGGCCTGAGGGACAAAAAGTGCAGGGGCTTGGGGGGGATTCACATGCATATTCTAGATGATTTGAACGCAGTTGCTTTTAGCAGCTTACCTGGTGAGGCGGGTCCAGTTTTTGGCGTGGGGAGCGAGGGGCTGAAGGGGCTGGCGGGAGGGCAGGAGGCGGCTTCTGCAGAGAGAGGAGAAGAAGAAACAAACGGATGAGAAGGAGGCAGAGGAGCCGGAGTCATCGGGGCAGCGGCGCTCTCGCTGAGATGACTGATGCTTTCTACGCCGGCTACCGGAGCCGGCGAGAGCACACTGCTGCAGCTTACACACTTCCTCCACCAACACACACACACACAAAACCAGAGCGAGCCAATCACATCCCCTCTACCAGCATACACACCAACAGTTGGGGCTGAAGGCAGCATCACGCCGATGGGGGTTGGGGATGCTGGGTTCCAGCCATGTCTGAGCACCAGAAACATGTTCATGTTTTAGACATTAATTCATACTTGAAAGAGATACGAGGCTCACCCAGCCCCCGAGGGACACTGGCTTTAGAGATGAAAGACCTTCTGCATCTGAAACCTCCACAATGAGCATTTTATTCTCATTTCTGCTCCTGAAGGCGCTCAGATTGTGAATGCGGGAAGCATCCAAACATGACAGCGAATGCGGCAGGAGCGCAACGCGAGGTACAGGAGGGGGTGCGGGGCTTGCCCCGTGCTGAATAATCGCTCTGTCGATGGTGCTCATTTGCAGGCAGGGCCGGGCGCTGCAGCAGAGCTGAGACAAAGGCAGAAAGAGGCTGCAGGGGCCGCAGCGGCACAAGCAAACGGTCCAACTCAGAAAGGACTGCAAGCCGCAGAGTTCTGCTCGTTCCTGCAGCCACAAACCAGATGAAGGAGGCTTTTTTATAGAGCCCCAGTTATGCTGCAGCTATTCATCACCTGCACCGCTAAAGATGTGAGAGGAAATGAACGCAGAGGCATTAGAAGTTTGAAGGAAGAACGAGAGAAAACTGTGGGAAAAAAAACTGAGAATTCACTACTGGGGTATACCTTTACTAACACAGAGCTGGTTTGTCACCAGCTGAAACTAGTTTGGAAAATCTACAGAAAGACGAATGAAAAGTTATTGTCGAAATTCATCAACTTTTAATGCGAGGACTTTTAATTGTCAAAAAAATGATGGTTTTAACCCAGTGGTTCCCAAAGTGTGGGGTGCGGGAAGCGGTATGGATGAATAAAAGAAAAAGTTACACAAAAGTTTTTCACTGTAAAGATGGTTTGTAGTGTGTTTTGTTGCAACCTGAAGTGTGAAATAAACTTCAGTGGAGTTTTAAAACAAAATATGTGTATAGGTTTATGTCTGGTTGAACGATGTGTGGGCCCAGTTGATTCTTTTTAATTGTTTGGGTGGTGGGGGGGGGGGGGCTTAGTGTAATCTATAGGGGTCCCACCTTTTTCGAAAAATTGAGACGAAATGTGAAAGTATTGAGAGAAACAGAAAATCTGGTTTCTGTCCTGCCATCTTCTGGGCCGCTGCCCGTCTCTGCCGATTAGACATCAAGACCAGATGGAAAGTAAAACGTGGCAGCTAACATCTAATCTCCAACCAGCAGATGCTAGCAGTGCTAATGCCAATCTGCCAGAACATAACAGGACTGTCAACAAACACAGCAGACCTGCAGGTCAAGGCCAGCTGCTGATGTGCTGGAGATGAGTTGGAGAGGAAAGTCTGGCCCTGGCTGGACCCCAACCCTCTGTGATCTGGATTAGCTGACTGGATCATCCCCTAACATCCACGTATGATGACCCTGTCATCCAGATTTGGGCCGGCTCATTTTCCTGCACATCAGAACATTTTCCGCGTCTGATCCCACAGCCTAAATTCTCCGAACAACCAATCAATAGAAATGTCCAGAAGTCTCACTGGAGAGTGCTGTAGAGGCTGAAATTCAAGCGCCGCTCTGTGAAGGGCAACACATTACGCTTCATCTGCTCTACAGGAACACAGAAAGGTGCTGACTAATACTGCACCTCATTCTGTATTCAGGCAGGATGGAGGACTGCTGTGGAGACGAAACAATGCCTGTCCAGCTGTCACCAAACCTCACCTGATAAACCGTGACTCAGGCCGTCTGAAAATGCAGCTTTAGCTCCAGATGAGTTTCACTGAGCCGGACAGAAACCACAGAGACTAAAACGAATCCTTCACGTCAAAGTAACAACCACATCTACACCGCTCCCTGTCCTGTTCACAGAGGTCAAAGGTTAAATACCTGCTAACACCACAAACAGTGGGAAAAGGATGGATGGAAGGGTGAACCACTGGATGGATGAATGGATAGATAAGCCATTGGTTGGGTGGATGGATGAATGGATGGGTAGACAGACGGACAAACCATTGGATGGATGATGTATGGATGGAAAAGCAAACATGCTTGAGCTCTTTTTCCACAGTTTTCTAAGCCTGAAAACACTTAAACTCCTTAAATTCCCAGACAGAGTAGAAAAACACAGCGGGTTACATGATCTCACCACCAGGTTACAGCCATGTTTTATCAACTTAAATTTAGAAAACTGGATGATTGGGTATAATCATGACCAAAAACAACGTGCTCTGGTACAACAGTATTTTATTTAACGAGCTTAGAAAGCTGGTTCACTGAAGTTTATTACATTTTAACCTGCTTTATGTCTGAATTCGATGTAATTGAGACAAACTGTAAATGTCATGTTGTGTTCTCTAGCAGCTGATGCATTCCTGCAGTGTGTTTGACTGTAAGGCTTAAAGTTGGCCCTGTACTAATGCTGTCACCCCGACTGGAAGCTTGTAATCTCCAGTACTGGCAGGCAGGATGGGGACTGGATCAATGCATTTAAACAGGACAGCAGCACAAAATCTATTGCTAGTTGTTTTGGTCAGAAATGGATGGAAGAATACCTTCATCTGATTGGTTGCTTGTTTAAAACGAGCTAGATTTAATTTAGACTTGAGAGATTGAATTAACCAGATCTGCACTGCGTTGCTCAAAGCTTAGACATTCTCATCAGTTATGGTCTTTCATCAAAGTACGGGAAGGTCATGCGTTTTCGCTCAAAATCTATTTAATCCATGGCCAAAGCATTTATTATTAACCGACAATATTTTCCCTCATCAATCTTACTGTTTGTTACTCAGCTTTAGGAGTGTTTAGGACAGAATTTTAGACATACTACAGAAGACCCAAAAGTGTTTAATTTTGCTGTAATTCATCACAAAAAGTTTCAAAAATCCTAGTCACGACTAGAGTAACCAAATATCTCCAACGGCTTTGGTGAAGTTAAATAGCTTTTCCAATATAAATACTTTTCCCTGAGACATCTTAGACAAAACTATTATGTTGCTAAATGGTAAAACTCAAAGAATGAGCTAAACAACAAAACATTTTTTATTTATTTTGAAAGACTTCTCACATGAAGGGTTTGCTTCGTGACCCACTTGCTAAGTACCAATCTTAAAATAAACAGTTTTATTTTATATTTTAACATGTATTAATCGAAATATGATTTTTTTCCAACCCTCCAACTTATCTAGAAGTGTTATTTGCATAAGACAGTGTCAGGGAAAGGAAGTTGAAATTGCATTGGTTGGCACTTTACTTTTAAAACTGAAAACCCTTAAAACCCTGGAAACTACTGTCATCAATAACTAAGTTGACTTGTGGAGTACCTCAGGTGTGTGTCCTTGGCACCCTTTACTCTTCATTTAAACTCCACTTCTCAGCTAACCTAAATTTAGCTAAGTTTTAAGCTAGGTTTTGCACATCATTTACCTTGACTGTAAAATTACAAACAAGCTTATCAGTCTTGGTCTTAATATTTTTGGAAAAGAAACAGTTGATTTCATTATGTTGTCGCAATTATCTCTGAAAGGCACAATGACAGCCGTGCTATTCATTGTTGCTCAAGGGGGACAACTGCAACACAGTTTGTGAAAAGCTCCCAAGAGCGTTAAAAAAATAAATAAATAAAAGACTAAGTGGTTTATGAAAACGCTGCTTTTTTAGTTTGCAATTACTGCTGAGAGCAAATAACAGGCGGTCCATTAGTCAAAAGTGAGCATCACACAATGAGAAAGACCAGCTGGCGAAAATCAAAATCTCGACAAATTGCCTGAAATGTGCAAATGGACAAAATAGTCAATGGTAAGGACTGGAAGTCATTTTTCCTCACGTCCTTCTGGGTGTTCATGTTGTCTCATCAAACATATGCAGGTCTGATCCTCCAACACTTCCAGGCTGAAGACGGCCTGCTGTGTTTGGACCGCTGTTCCTCTCCGATAAAAGCAGAACACAGGAAATTCCTCATATGTGAAATATGCCTGAGAGGCCTGTTTAAAATAGTTTTGAGGAAAGAAGACAGAAACAGGAAGGAAGTGAAGAGGCTCGGCGCTTTGCAGGATGACGGACGGAGGCAATGACTCCAAGGAAACGTGTCTGAATGATGAACTTCAAGAGGAGTGCGCACGTGGGAGGGCGTGTGCCAGTCAGATTTACAGAGTGTTGTATATATATTAGTCTGCCGGGCGGTGTGTCTGACTTTACGCTAACCACAGGGTGTAGCCTGGTGCTTTGAAGTCATCCCTACAACCAGCTCTAAACTGAAACACAGGCTACTGTACGAGATATGGAAACATTACAAGAAAATCTAAAAAATTAGATAGATATTATTATCCAGACATTTCTTTAGGCTTTCTGAAAAATGTAATCTGTGTTGATAACAAATAGTTTTCCCAACAGAATGACAAAATATTCTTAAAAAAACGGTTGAGAATATAAACTTCCATTAACTATACACTTTAAAATTACAAATACGTAAGGTTATAAAGATAGATATTGCTTTTTTATAAATCAGTAGTTTCCAGACTATGTGCTATGGTTAAAAATCACCTAATTAAAAGTACTCCTGGGCCACATGTTGTAGTTTTTAAACTCGCTTGAATAAAATGCCAGAGAAAATTCCAGACTGGGCAAAGTTTGGAGTGGAGTCCCAAATCTGTCGTTAGAGGACGCTACCCATAAATGTGAAACTCTTTTGAGAGTAAATCTGGTATGCTAAACCACTAAAGCAGTTTACAGTACCTATAAATCTAGTCTAATTTTTAGGGTAAATGCAGTAAAAAAAAAAAAAAAAAATACTAAAAGGTGAGACTACCTGTGAGAAAAGGTTATTTGCACCAACGACGTCCCTAATTCTAAAGCCTTTCCTATTATTGGCTAATCTGAACTATGTTTCCACACGCCATCTGTTTTAAATTAGCACCTTCACAGGAAGCACTAAGATCCGGGCAGCAGTGGCCAGATCCTAAATCCGCTACAGAGGACCAAGCAGACAGACATCAAGATTAATCGAATCAAACTGAGCTGAATATTAGCTGGAAATGTTTTTTTTTGTTTTTTTTTGCTGAATCAAACGATGCCGTGCCGCGTGTCTGAAGTTTGGAGGAGAGACACGTGTCGCTGAGGGAAGAGCGGGAGTTTCTGGAATCCATCACAGAGAGCAGAGACCAGCTGCAGCGAGGGAGGGAGGATGGAAATCAACACGCTGCACAGTGCTAGCTTGACGAAATACGTCAGGAAAAGCCCACATCCTGGCATGGCAGGTCAATGGCACGACATGCCAACACCCAGTGGAGCGTCAACACCGGTAAACAACTAACATACTCCTCTCTGAGAAGCAGCTAGCAGTCATTCAGGTGCTGCATGGCGAAGCCTCCAGAACCATCAAGTCAGCACTTCTCCCCAGTGAGTCATGGCAGGACGATTGGGAGCACAAGTCGATGTTTGGCTCAGTTTGATGGAGGGAAAATAGTAAGCACCACCCTCACGATGTCAGCCATGTTTTATGGAGAGCGGATCCTTAGCCGCTACCAAACAAGTGCTCTGTGTGTTTTCGCCCATTTATCTCTGAGAGGATCATTTATGTAACTCAAGGACACGGCTAGCCAAACATCCGGAGCTTTTTGTTCATTCCCCAATGGCATAAAAACCACTTTGTACTCTAATTGGTTATCATATGTGCAATTATTAGTCAATATTTTGCATTTCCGTTCCATACAGTGTAATCACATGGATTATGCAGGGTTCAGGTGTTACATTGAACACAGTTTATTTCTAAAGGTCACATTTCTGTTGGCAGGGAAACCACCAACCATTTATGTTTTATGAAAACAGCAATTCTTTATATTTTCCTGTTGTTTTGAACCCAATTATTAAATTTTAGGCTTCATGGCAAATGTCTGAAAGATCAGACTACAATAAGAAAACTAGTTAAAGTGATATCTGATATTGATAAACAGCTCAGCTACACTGTTTCCATGAGGAATTGAGATGTTTTACTTCACATAGCTTTGGTCTTCAAGGCCTTTGCTAGTGGGTTTATTCCTCATATGCAGCACAACACTGGAAAACTTTAATCCTTCTCCTGTATGGGTGTAGACCCCGGTCTGCATAAATAACGGTCAGACCACATAATCAGTTCCCTTTTTTTCTTAAAAAAAAAAAAAGATGCACTTAAAAGCAAAGATGTCTGCTGGTAGCATCATTCGCCTGTGTCCATCATGTGGGGGATCTGCGAGGCCATACTGACCTGACCCTAACGCCTCAGACCTCCTGCCGTTCCTGTGCTCTCCTCCTGCTACAGGAGAGGCGGAAGAGGGCAGATTTTTCAGGGCCGTCACTGAGAAATATAAGGTACCCAGTTACAAAATCAATAGATATTTTTATAGCTTATACTATAACTCACTTCATATAATGTGTTACTGCTGCTGGTGTGTTTCTATGGCCGACAGCCATCTTTGTATTGAACTCAAAGCTACAGGTTAGACTTGTTTACCTCTGACTATGTTCAATATTTACAGCTTCGTTAGCATTTCAGTCTATTTAACCAGTGTTCTAGTGATATCTTAAATTAAATCACCCATTTTTCTCAAGCCTTATTAAATGCAAATAATCTGCCTTACTTCTTCTGTTTATACTTTTTTAATAATCATACAATAATACCATGAGAAAATTAAAAATATCGATTTGCTCATTTGCATTTAAAGGGACAGCGGTTGCTGTCAGACCAGGGGTCAAAAAGGAGCCACAGGAGCAGACAGTTTTTAAGGTTTAAGAGTCAATTACTTTAATACATAAAATGCTCAAATGAAAACATACTCAGGTTATCTTCATCTGGTATTAAATTAGTGTGACAAAAACAAAAGGTTTTCTATAAATGAACTGCGCGACATGACAATGATCTGCAGGCTAAGTGATCATGCAGGGAAACGCAACAAATCAATCTTCTCAAACAGAAGGCCTCTTAAACAGCAAACACAGGAGGTCATAGTTTGACCAGATTTCCTGTGTGGACAGGAAGCTTCTCCGCGAGGCTTTCACCTTGGAGTACTCTGAGTGCCGGCTATTACTGTAAGTGATACAGCAATATTGTGGTCAGCGTGAGCGGCTAGATGGAGGAGGGAGGGGGATGGACACATCCTGAATCTCTCAGAGGACGGACATATTAGAATCTCCTCACATCTATCAACAGAACAGGACCAGGTGAGGATGGACGGCCACGTTGTTAAGCAGCGTCCAGTAGGGGGGGCTGATACGGACTTAGAGTTTTGTCGCAGCATTTTGTGATTATGATAAAGATTGCAATTTTAAAAAGCTGTTTATTACTTATTTTTAGGTGATAGATATTTCTGCAGGACAGTGACTGGATGGCACAGCATTTATAGCGCCACAAATACAAATACTACTCTTGAAAAGCAACCTCATGTGAAACACCCAACGGCATATTTGGGCCATTATGGATAAAAAAGAACAAAATGAGGAGTACATTTCTATAAAACAAACCTGCAATTTTGAGAATTTTGTTTTAGAAAAAAGAAGGAAATTTCAGGGCTAGGAAAGTATAATATTTGCAAAAAAAAAAAAAAAAAAATCTGAAATTTTGAAATTAATCTCTTAAATTTTCTGGAAAAAAAAAAAAAGTTGGAAATTTTGCAGTGTCAATGATCAAAAACCTTCCAAACTGATAAATTTCCAAGTTTTCTTTTGGAAAATCTGAGATTAATCTCAAAATTTCAGGGCTTTTATGGCACAAATGTACTTTTCCTTTTCTACTAGCAACCACTTTAATATGCCGTCTTATAAATATGCTTCTTCAGGATGCTACTTACTTAAAAATGTGTGATTTTATATCACTAAGCTGCACCAAACTCCAATATTTATTGATGCTCTCCTTGAGCAAAAAGTCCAGGTTGGACTGTAATGACTTCCTGTGCTTGAGCGACTGGAGGGTGAGGTCACTCACCAGTAACTTAGTTTGACGTTTCCATGCTCGGAGCCAGCTGCAGCTCAGGACACGTCTGTCTGATTACGGCTGTGGCCTGCTGTAAACTCAGATCTGCCTTTATGTCCCGCTGCAGAACATGAAACTAAAAAGATTTGGCAGGATTATCCTCTGGAACCCGAAAGCTGAGGCGCGATCTGAGCCCAACCTTCTCAAAGTGTCCGCCTCACTTCGCCGCTTCCTTTGAGAATATGGAAATTTAATGGATATGTGTGTGTGGGGGGAAAAAAGACTCCAAAATGCTGCAGGTGTGCACTGCAACAACAACACTTTGTTTCCATGACAACAAGCTAAAGTTAGACATAAAGAGGGCCACAAACAGTGATGACGAAGTCTGGCGTAGGAAGCGGGGATTCGGAAATGTAATCAGTCGACAACAAAGCTGGAGTGGATAGTGTCTGTTTTCATTTCATATTGTTTGCCATCTAATGAAAAAAAGAGTAACAAGTATGATACAGTTTGTCATTTATTTTAACAAACCAAAAATTGCCTTCAAAAGAGGAAAAAAATAATGCTAGAGCTGGAGAACTGCGAAGGGGCGAAAAATTACAAAATGGAAACTTTCTCTGGAAATTATTAGAGTTCAAGGGAATTATATATTAGGGACGGTTAATTTTGAGAAAGTTATCACACAGGTTAAATATTTTAATCACATTTTGTCCTGACCAAATTGCGTTTTCGCTGCGCTCGTAAATTGGAGACACAAACGTCCACAGTGATGGACGACAAATTCCTTTGTCTCGCAGCACTGAAACTACCCAAGCTAATTACGTTTTCACGAATAAAGCCGACGTCGTTTACGTCAGCACAAGTAACTGGAACTTTGACATTTCCTACATTTCCCCAGAAACATCCAGAGATTATAGTTTTTGGAATCCAACCCACACCATGATACTACCACGCCCGCTGGATACCTTTAAAGTCAAGAACGCTGGGGTTTTGTCTCTCAAGGTTCTATTTTTGATCTCATCTGTCTGCACTCGTTCCAAGTATTTTCATGTGACTGTTATCAATCTGCAGACAGGCAGCTATGTTTTCTTTAGAGATAAGCATCTTTACTTGACAAGGTTTGATTTTTTTATTATTATTATTTTGGGTTAGTCTAGCCTAGGCATCACACATGGTCCCATCAGCCTGTCCTTCATTATTCATGGACAGAAAAGCGCTGACCCAGTCTGAGCCAGGTGGGTTCCTGCGTTGCGGCTTCACACAACCAGACCAGACGACAAAGCAGAAACGCGTGCAGACAGAATGATGCAGAGCAGGCTCGACCAGACGCAAGCGTCCCGCATTTTCGTTTACTCTGATGTGGCAGCAGATTAAAGCGCCTCTCGGGTAGCTCCAGCTCTGGTTTATGTGTGTGTTGACGGGGATGCCACCCAGCGCGGGAAACGGCAAAGCTGGAGAACCCGAGCGACCTCTGGTAAAAATCCTCCTGGTCGGAGAACCACAGGGCTGAAACCAGTTAGAGGTGGGAATCAGAGGGGACTGACTTTCCTGTTTATATCAGCTCAAAGCAGAGAAACCTTACATCAGTCATAGTTATTTACACTTTCTCTTTATTTCTGTCTGAACTGGTTTTACTGAACAATCAGAGAAAAAAAAAACATCTGGCTATGAATAAATAAACATTTTTCATGCGGTCTTTCTGTCTTTTTTAATTATGAATGTTCTTCACCCCTAATCTTCAGATCTTTCCATCTGTAGGCCTAATTAGTTTACATAAACACTTCATAGGAGTTGAACATCATTTTAAATCCTTGTGTATTGTTTTATCTTTGGATGCACGATATCGACATTAACGTCCAATAAGTAAAGCTGGGTTGTTTAGCTGAAGCAGAGAAGCAATGTTGGCATTGTGGTTAAAGTAAATATCACTTATCAGGGTTAACAGCAATATTATTATTGGACATCAGATATCGGCTCAGTTTTTATATCAGAGCATGTTTTTTTTCTAATTAACTTTTATTTGTCTAATTCCTCATCCACACAGAAAAAAAGAGTTGTACCTGCTAACTGAACTGTATGGAAATGGGTTATGTAAATAAAATATTGTCTAATGTCACTAAATACAGATTTCTATCCTGCTTGTGCGGACGATGCAGACAAGCAAGCAGAAGTAAAACAAAATGGATCCTTGTTTTTGAAGAATCACCTTGTGAAAACAAATGAGACTCGTCTTAAACTTTTGATTCCTCTTAATCAACACCTGGATAGAAAACTACATAGACTACTGAAGTTACTGATGTTCCCTAAATTAATAAAACAAAAAAAGTATCAATACCAGCTTGGGAATATTGGAAAATGCCATTAGGTTCACTCCTGGCTAAAATTAGCAGATAAAAACCACAGAGTTCCCGTAGTAGTCTCCTTTGACTGATGAAAACCACAGTTTGGCTTCATTCAGGTGGTTATAACCAAACACCAAACCGGGTTCCAGCACTTGTTGCCAGAAATGGCTCAGTTATGTCATCCTGGAGCTGCAAAACCACACAGACACCCGCTGAGGTGCAGCCAGGCAGAAAACAAGCCTGAGAAGAGTCCAACAAGTCAGAAGTTTTGTGTAAATCACATCCGCTTCATTTGATCAGTCGGCAGTTTGGAGCAACCCTCGACAAACCACCCTGGCAGTGATTTAGTCCTCTGGTGGAGGGCCCTTTGACTGGTGATGGAGGGGTCAAGCAGAAGAACAGGCCTGTTACTGAGGGCCTTCTGGGTTGGATGGAAGAGGAACGCTCTGTGGATCCTTTCATTAATGATCCATGTTCAGAGGGAAGTGCTGCAACATCAACCGCCTTGTGAGCTAAAGAAGCAGATGGCGTCAGATTAGCATCTAAATGGGGCCCCGCAGATCCACGGGCGGCCCTCGGCTCCTCACAGCTTCCCTGCGGTGGGTATAGGTGAGCTCAAGGTTCAAACCAATAACTGGAAACCAGAAGAAGCTGAGGATTGGACGTCACTCCGGTGATTCCACCCTGCTTCAGTCCGGATGTTACCTTAAAGCTAGAACGGGAGGTAGACACGCCTAAGATGTCAATCAGGTGTAGAGCTGCTAAAGACAGGACAGACTCCAAGATAACATCAGGGCGAACTCGATCTCGGCTTTGAACTTCACATCGGAAACGTTTGGACTTGCAACGCGGTGCGGGTGTCGGCAGCAAGGTAAATCTGCTTCTTTCAGTCCCCCATGCCTTGAGCTCAGCCAACCATGAAGACGTCTGGATGGTTTTCCTGCCTGACACGGGAAAATGACCGACTGTAATCAAATTAAAACACATTCATGCACATTGAAAACTAGCACAACATTGAGTCATGTGGAAACTTTCTGGAAGATTAGGGGCATGGCAGAAACGCAAAAACTTTCAAGGAAGTGAGAGTTTACCGCTACTCTACTAAATGTGCTTTTAAAGGCATAAAAACTGTTTTTAAAAATTAAAGTTAACTTATTTTTTTGCCCTAACATATTTAAAATATGAATTCATAAAATCCCAATTAATGAATTCAAATTTTAAAACTTGAAATCTTTGTCTAATCAAACTCATTTTGGAGTTAAATGACACTTTCTACACCTGCGACATCTCCTAGTGCTCTAAAATAAAAACCAGAGGCTGCTTTTCTTACCCAGGTTTATGCTGGCTGGTTCAAAATTCACTATATTTTTCACTTTTGCTTGGCATTAATCATAACCTTGACCAGAAACCAAACATCTGAGATTGTTCACTGAAGGATTTCGAGCGCAGAAGCACCAATCAGAGGAATTTGATGTTGCAAGAGGTCAAAGGTTGAGTTTTACTCTGTGTATTCCCAGGTCAAACTGTAAAGAAAAGAACGCTTGTCTCTAGCAACACAGAGATCCACACAGTGGTACTGGAAGGGGTCATTCCATTCAGGGGCTGGTTTCCATGGCAGAGGTTCCCATGGTGAGGGGGGCCCCTGGATGGCCCCAATAAAGCCGTGGGCATCGTCAGTGCTTCCAAACAGCTCATTACGGCCCGTCCATCCGGGCTGGAGGAGGCTTGTTAAATCAGAGCAGAGGAGGACAAGACCAACATTCTCCTCTTTTAATTAGTCCATCGCATACTTCACAAGTGGAGCGCCTGAAAACTAAATGCGAACGGTGTCCGACAAGAATACGAAAACGGAAAAAAATACAGATCAGGCATTTTTACAGGCAATTGCCAACAGAGATGTTAGACCTGCTGATCACCAGTTAGAGCCGATGAAACGATCAGTATGGAGGAAGACTAAGACAGAACGCAAAAAGATGAGAGCAGACTTATTACTCTATCCCGCTATCTAAAGCCATAGCTGTTTATGTGGCCCTCTAGACTCCAGTCTTCATGTGCCATCCTAGACACTGATCCACCTCCATCTGTTTCCATGTTTCACTCAGAGCCATGCCCGACGTTCCCATGATTCTGGGAATCCCATTCATCCTAAAATTCGAGCCTGACCAGCAGATGCATTCAACCGTGCACGCTAACACAGTCAGGACATGTTAAAGCTTCCAGCCATGAAAAGCAATTTAGCTCCGCATCCCTGCGGGATTTATCTCCACGGTTCTCCTCACACACCGAGATCCCACTAAGGCGTGGAGGAAGCTGCTAGCCGCTCGGTGCTAGCTGGACTGCTACACAGAGCCTCATTGAGTCCTCCAGGACACAGCGCTCTATGTGTTGGAGCAAAGAAGCTGCCAACCCACTGTTTGTCAAAGGACGAGGAGGAAAACAACCAAGCTGTTTGGCTTTCACATCTGGAAACCATAACCCCGCGTCGCTCAGCCGATAACTGAGCGCTAGGCTAACGCCGTGTCCGCAGCCCACGCAGGAAACGGCCCCGGCTCATTCGCAGTTTCTTCCCACTCTCTGTTGGTCACAAGAGGCCCAAAATAGCTTGGGGTTTGATGGACATGTTGAGGGGAGGAAAGTTATGGCTCCCAGGAGGAATCTTCAAAACCGCAGGCTACATGGAAAAAACACGGAAAGACATGGAAACAAAATGAAGAATGGGGTTATGGGAAAAAAAATAGCACAAGAAAGCAACAAAGGCTCATACAACACATCGGTTTAGGTTATTTTAAAACTATATACAGAATATTATTATTATGGCACATCTATAGTTATGGTTTTATACTGAAACAGAGCCAAGCTAGCTTCATTTTTTACTGGTTAAGATCCCCCCCAAAAAAAGGAAATTCAGCCATAAACTGCCTTGTACACGAAGTACATCGTAGGAAACTTTTCCACATCATGTCAGGATTTAACCACATACATTCAATGGTTTTTATTGGGGTTTTATGAGTTCAAAGAACACAAAGTCCCAAATAACTCCAAAGTGGAAGGAAAAGGTTTAATTTTTAAATAAAGTTAGATCTTTTTCATCCTCTAACAGGTTTTCTTACACTTTTTTTTCCTGCATTTAGCGCCGACATGAGGAAAATCTCCCCCATAGCATGACGCTACCACCACCATGCTTCACACAAGTGGACTAATCTGGATTTTTACTTAGGAGCATTGGACTGAAAGTGTTTTTTATTAGCAAAACACTCAGAAAATGTTCCTCTGATCTAAAAGTACAGTGAAGTTTGCGGTCGGGAAGCGACAAAGCGTATGTACAGCTGCAGGCGCCAGCAGCACATTAACCATCAGATGTCAGCAGGCAGTTGCTGGCAGCTCCCTGCTTCAATTAGGGCTGTGAAACCACAGAGTGCGTAAAAACCGAATGATACGCAATTACCTCACACATAAACTTCCTGTTATAGCTCGGCGTGAACATGGAGGGCTTTTCTCCAAAACAAGAAAGCTAGTATTGAGGAAGCGCCGACGTCGTTCGGGGCTTCCTGGAGTCCAGCCAGGCCAGGCCTTCCACTCTCAGGAGACTTGTTCTCTGTTCTGCAGCGTCTCATGTACAGGCAGCTGCAGGAGCTCGCCGATTACCTAACAAGGCTAAAAAATAAAAAAAACTCCCAACGAGATCGGGAAAGCCTGGGAGAATATTGAGAAAGAAAACGAGTCCTTTCTCTCGGACAGCGTCATCATCCGTGAGGAATGAAATGTGACGCCGGCTGTCAGGGCTGGTTTGGGGAAAGTGGCCACCAGTCAGCCGTGGTGCAGGCAGAGTGTGGATGACTGATTAGAGAGGCCGTGCTGGAAGCCAGCAGGTCACAGGGTGGAGCCTCGCGCCAGATAAGGACACGGCACATTCAGGGTTTTACTCACTTTGGAATGCTAACCGTATCAGCTGGTTTCATTACTAATATTCATGGGTTTACAGTTATGTGTAGAGATGCTGATCAAACTTTGGATCTTAAACATGACCATTTATGAATCCCTGAATATGTTAGGATCGGTCTGAAGGCTGCAGAACATGTTCATCACATTTCTTTGCACAAAATTTTCTCAGATAATGAGATTTCAGTCTGCTCAATTTTGCCTATGTTGAGCTGTTGCCACCCCCACGCCTCCTCCCAACTCAATGTTTACACTTGCATGTGAAAATGGCTGCAAACAGATGAGCAATTATACGTCCGAACATCTTTGAAAAGCAAAAGTGGAGCCTCCTGCACAACCAACAAGAATGCAGCGAGTGGTTTCTGGATGGTAAGTCAACAGCAAAACCATATATTGTCTTTTCCAGCAGCCGTTGTACAGCGCACACAGCGAGAAAACCAGCTGATCAAACTCCAGGGGCTTCACTGGAGTTGCTAGGTAACGGGCAGCATCACAAATCAGCGCCTACCGATGTGCAACATTACATTCCGGAGGTTTTGGAAATAGATTATTTTTCCAGACACCAAAAAACATGAAGTTACTGCCAAAACCTAAAACTCTGCTGGATGTTTTTTCTCTTAGAAGCAGTACAAACCTAAACGGAAATATAAAAATTAGCAAAATGTGAACTTTAGATCCCCTTTAAGCAGGTGAAAGAGGTGGAGGGTTATCCAGGTCAGGGTGCCGTTTGGCTCCTCTGACGTCTCCACATTGGATTAAACTGCTCTCTCAGTCAGGACTTAATCACCTCCTGAAGCACAGTTCTGCCACCTCCCATTAGGCACCTGAGGCCCAAAGAGCCTCAGAAAGGCAGAGCAGCAGTAGACCGACACACGACCCAACACTTCGGCACCATAACCCACCCACCAGCCACTCCAGTAACCTCAGTTTCGCTCCACAGCCGACATGAGGCGTCACATCGACATGTTTGGGTCAATAACATCCACACAGAAACCCCTGGAGGTAGGAGGTGGACTCAACCTGCTGGTGCTGATTAGGGTCATTTCAATTACTCCCACTAGCGATTAGACTCATCCAAATCTGGTGTGATGGGAGGAGGGCTGTGGCTAAAACTTGATACACAGCTAGCCTGCTGAGCTAATGACCTTAGTCAGCTTCCATTTGGTTGAGAAACATTTAATCTCCGTTACATGGGGAAAGTAGTCAAGAGTACAGAGTTCATTCCCAGTTCCTGCCATTGTCTTAATATTATCTGATTTCATTTTTTTTTTTAGAATTCCCCCCATAAAATACTTCACACAGATTAAAACTAAATAATTAATTTTTATCAGATCGTGTCCAGGAGGGGAACGCTGTGAACCATTGCTGCATGAAGCAGCTAAAATGTACCTTTAAACAAAGCGAATTGTTAGCACAGTGAAGCGTCGCCATTATGCTAACTCAACTAGCTAGCTTTGACCCAGGCTTCATTCAACAGCTGAATGAAGTGCTAATGTTAGCTAGTAGATGAACTAGAATAATAGCAGGTTAACAAAAAAATGAATTTTTATTAAAATTACGCTTGCTCAAAATGCTTTTGCTTTCTCATTAAATGTTTAAACATCAACTTTTTTGGACTTCTTGTAGCGTTTTCCTGTGTTCTAGACCGTGCTAATGCTAAGGGTGCCACTCCAATTTTGTTATATTCTAGAGACATGACGACAAATAAAATAATCTCACGTCTTATTTCTTATTTTTATTTCTGTCTTGGTCCTAAACAGCACAAGAGGTCAAATAATTTGTCAGAAAAGCGAGTTCTAAACTACCACCTCTTCAATTTTCTGTAGCAGCTAGCTGTGCTAGCCTGTTAAAATTTGCTTCATATGAACAAAAGGAGCAAATTCAGTTTCACCAGTGTTATTATTTATGTGTAATCTCAGAAATTATGCTACAGAAAATATCTTTTCAATTGAAGTCTTTACAGTATATGAAACAGTAATTTTTCTAACTTCCTCTGACAGCTAGCTGTGCTGTTGAGGTAACGCTAGCCAGTACGATGTTAGATAAGCAGATATTTTTCATTTCTGACGTTGTCCAGTTAGTGTCAAACTACTTTTAATGTATTTTTACAATTTTCTGTAATGCTAATGTTAGCTTGACGCAAGCGGTCACTGGAGATAGAGTTGGTTTTATTCATGCATGTCTTGGTAGTGCTCCTACTGCATTCAAAAAACACATATTTCTGAAAATCCTAAATGGTTTTCAAACCTTTATATTTTTTATACATAAAAGTAAAAAAAAAAAAAAAAAGTGTATTCAGCACCAAATGCAATCTAGAACCAGCTTCTGCTGCAAGAATGGCTGAAAACACAGCATAATACCGCCACCACAATGTGTCACCATGGCGACGGTGGGTTCAGGGTCAAGGCGCATAAATCCTTCAGTAAAAACGGCAAGAAATGACGGATGATCCCTTCTGCCTGTTCATCTGAAGCAATGCAGCCTCCTGCCTGCTGCAGGTGAGATTCCTGGGCAGGGCCGGTGCAGATGGCCGCTGGCAGCACCTTTCTAGATCATCAGCTCAAAGATAGACACGCTTTCATCCATCATTTAAAAATTCCCTTTCTCTTTGATTTTCTCTGATTTGCTTGCAGCGGACGTTGCATGCTGCAGGGAGAGCCGACACCGGCCGGCGGCTTTCAGCACCTTGCAGGCGTGGACCAGAACAAAAGAGGCAGCAGCAGCTGCAGCAGCAGCGAAACACAACCAGCTCAAAGATTTTAAAGCTCCGTGTCAGACAGAAAACAGGTTTAGGAGATGAGAACTAACAAATCACATCTGATAATGAATCCACACAGCTGCACATTAAACGCAGCAGCATTGCTCCACACTGAGGCTTCACAAACTTTTCCATCTCCCAGACAACGCCGCGCTGCAAAGCGACAAAACTCCCAACAGCCCTAAAATGTCTTCATTCTGATTAAAAACCATAAACAACGCGGTTCATGTCTTACCTGCAGGGTTAAGCTGCTGAGCGGCTCTGACACTAATACCCTTGTGTGTGTGTGAGTGGAGCTGCAGTCACAATGAGAGCGCTGAGGGCCCGCAGGGCCAGCCCTCTTGCAAATTCAGCTACCGTAAAGCCTCCAATAGGCGCGCAGGGAGGGGAATCCCGATTAAAACTCGCGCAGCATCACTTGGCAGCAGATGTGCAACAGATGCATGCCTCAATGCATGCAGACAGGGTGCTGCAGAGGTCTGAACGCGACCGTTTCAGCCTCTCTCTACTGCGAACAGAGAGGAGAACCCAGTCTGGGTGTGGCTGTTGCTGAGGAAAGATGGAAAGAAGAGGGAGGAGGGGGAGCAATGATGCAGGGAGGAGGGGGAGGAGAACAGAGGAGCTACAGTGTCCTGCAGGTGAGGCGTGGCGGGAAGGCTCTCAGTCTGCAACTCCTGCGAAAAATTCACCACCAGGATGAGCTGGAGACAAAACTGATTTTAAAAAAACTAAAACAAAGAAATAACCAATACGTGGTTTTTAATGACAGAATAATTACAAATATCCTTTATTGTCCCACTATGGTGATATTTCTGTGCACCAGCAGCAGAGTGTCAGGCAATAACAGCAAAAAGATTCATACAAAGAAAAAAACTGAAAGAAATTCAACATAAAAACAGTGAAGGTGAAAAGAAAAACGAAAAAAAGAAACTCCAGTCCAGGAGAATTTTAAACTGAGTTGATTTATGAGGCATAAAGATTTTTTTTTAAAATGTATTCACCAGAGAGGCAACAGTTTTCTCTGTATCCGGGGATGATGGAATCAAATGAAAACTCATTTGTCTTGCTGCTGACAGTCAGCACGCTGGACTGCTGCCACCTACTGGCGGAGAGTAGACACTGCAACTTTATACAAAGGGTTTCAGGATACTTCAATTTTAGTCCAACCTATGCTTCAAAAAAAAAAAAAAAGCCTGCTCGCAAGTTGGAACATATAATCGAGATGCAGGTACCGTCATATATTTATTTCAGTTTGGCACAAACCTGAGACACAAAGCAAATAACAGATCAGTTAACAGAACTCTCACATTTTAGCTTATTTATCTAAAATAATCAGACTTTTATTATAAATGATTTAAATTACATCAGTCAGATATGAAATATTACAACTATAGTACCATTCTTTCAACTATTTCCCTAATTTTCTTGGTGCTGAGGGAGCATCAAACGTTCCTTCAGTCTCACTTCTGGCTCATGATGCCGCGTGCGATCAGCTCCTTCATGATCTCATTGGTTCCTCCGTAGATGGGCTGAACCCTGGAGTCCACAAACGCCCTGAAACACACACACACACACAGAGAGTCAGGCTGAAGCAGACATCACTCAGGCCCCCACCACCCCCTGTTGCTCCACCTACTTAGCGATGGGGTACTCCCACATGTAGCCCCAGCCTCCGTGGAGCTGCAGGCACTGGGTGGCCACCTTGTTCTGGAGCTCCGACGCCCTGCAGGTGACAGGCAGGCGGTCAGCTGTAGGTCAGCGGCTGCTAGCCGGCTACTAACCGTCTCCTAGCACAGATTTCTCACCAGAACTTGGCCATGGAGGCAGTGGTGGGGTCCAGGCGGCGCTCTGAGAGGAGCTGCAGGCAGTTGTCCATGAAAACACGACCTATGCAGATCTCCGACTTCAGCTCTGCCAGCTTGTGCTGCACGGTCTGAACATGATAGAGGACTAGTTTTTAGAAAGAACTTGAATTGAAGCAAATAAAGAACCTTTGGAAGAAGGTAGATAACATCTGCAAAGCAAGCCAAACTGAAGGCCTCTTCTGTAAGCGTACAGTGTGATTCACTTTAACTGGAATTATGTGCTTTAGATGAATCACTTCATTCTCACTGTTAAGTACGGTGGAAGATCTGGGATGCTGTGGGCCTAGTTTTTTTTCAAGTTTCCAGGAAACTTTGCTAGACAGCATGGCATTGTGTCTGAATATACTTGAATTATGCAATAAAAGACTATTTAATTTAAAGGAGTTTAGGAATTTTCACCAGGGCAGCCAATAATTATCTTACATGTCCACAAAAGACTGGTTCAGGGTTTAACTGGAGGGGCAACCCAACCTCTTATAGTTGAGATAGTAGTCAAAGAGTCTGGTCCTGCTAAAAATTTGTCTTGCAAAAACAGAAGAAAATCCCGGACAAGCCCCCAAAATATTGATATATATATATATATATATATATATATATATATATCCATCCATCCATCCATCCATAGTCTTCCGCTTATCCGGGGTCGGGGCGCGGGGGGAGCAGCTTCAGAAGGGA
>CAEFZY010013241.1:0-28777 GCA_903066815.1 Brachyrhaphis roseni
AGTCTTCATGAATATTTATGACTGTTGTCATAAAGTGTCATTCGGTAAATCATGACACTTTTAATACAAAGTTGACATTATTCAAAATGTCTTTTTTATGACAACTTGACATTAACCAAGAAATCATGATCTGACATAAATTTGTTATAAAAGTATTACTGATTAAACTTTAGCTTTAATAACATAAAGCTACATAATTTTTAAAGTTAAATCAATAATTCTTTTATAACAAATTTATGTCTCTGTTAACTTCTCATTGCAGTTGCCATGGAGATAATTTTAGTTATGTATACTTCAAATGAAAGACACTTAACTATCTCCATGGCAACTAAGCTCTGGACCTTGATGCGAAGCTTTGCTTTGTCTTCATGTTTTTCTTTGTGCTGCTGATTAAAACAAAAACATTTAGGTGAAATAATTTGACTAACAAATGAAGAAGGAACTCTTCCAAATATGGGGATTTGGTCACTTTAAATTGTCTTTTTTTTTTTTTTGACAATATCTTCGTTTAAAAATCTTGTTAGGTTAGACTGAAATAATAAATAACAACTGAAGGTTGGGGATTTTTAATACATTTTTGCACCAGTGAATGCAGCACTGTTTAGCGGCACCGTAAAGGCGCTTCACAGTCTACTGGAGGCTTAAAAACAACTTTGTGTTTTTAATTCCACATATTTTCTTTAAATGTTTAAGACTCAAATCTTCCTGAGGGAAATTCACAAAACAAAGCAATTATCTCTACTTTTTCCAAATTTGATTTTTTTCTATTGCTGCACTGGATTCACAATACAAATTGCTCTAAATACAAGCAGGAGCAATCCTGCAGATAAAATATATCTATATCTTCAAAACTTTAAGAACAACGCCTGATAGGACATGGAGGACTAAAACTGACATAATTAAAAATAAAAACAGAAATTTATATTTTTGCTTAAATTTCTTAACAAAATGCATGTGTAAGGAAAAGGAAAAACAAAAAAATATAGATTTCTTCTTTTACTTTTAATTATATCACTTTGATCCTCCATAAAAATGTTGGAATGATGTTGGAAAACCAATAGAAAAATGAGTGATACCTGATTTTAAGTCAGGGGTGACCAAACTTTGCCTTAAGGGCCAAAATGGACAAATAATAAAACATTTTTTTTTTACATACTCAGCAATAAACTAAGCATGCAATACTTTAATTAAACAAATAAAGTGGTCAAATTTGTTTGACCACTTTATGTGTAAAGGAATGTGTAAATTATTGTACAGAGTTAAAACTTAAATTTTGCTTATTTTCTAGAGATTATTGGGAAAAAATACAAATAAATAAAAAATTGTGTTTCCTCTGCACTTTGAAACCCGTTACAATGATACAGAAAGGGCCCACTAAGAAGAAACAAATAATCATTTTATCAGGTTAAGTACATTATTTGGTAAAGATTCACTGTAATAAAGAGTGGTGTGGTGCATTGTTGGGGGACATTGATTAGAGACAGGTCTAATCAAAGTGCTGATGCTGAGGACAGATGGGACTGCAGGAATCATGTCAGGAAGTCTTTGTGACAAACAAAGCTAACAAAAAAAAAAGTGTTCAAGTCTTTTCCAAGTCCCAGCAACCAGGTATTCGACATAATCGTTTATTAGATTAAAATTAGTTCCCAATCTTTAAAATAACGTCTGCTTAGCTCTTTCTTTAGTGTTGTAATTTGACCGCTATCCAGCAGAGGGCGCCGCTGGTCATGCTTAAGCGGATTCGGAGCCAGTTACAGAAACAAAGATGGCGGCCATTCCAGAACAGAGAGAGAAACGGTCCAAACACAGTTGTTGAATACAAAATGTACAGTATGCGGTTTTGTATTGAAATATAAACACTCGACAAGTTTCACCTTGATAGCGCTCATTAAGCCGCATGATGAAGCTGCGTCAACTTCCCATTCAAACATTACTGATGTTCTACGATGATAGCAAAGGCCATCTTTTTTATATAGATAGATAAAAAAGGAGGAACACATTTCCGCCAAATAAAAAAGATTAATCTCCATTAATCTAAAATTTCTAGACTTTTTCTACATTTCTAAGCTTGAAAAGTAAAAAAATTAATTGATAAATCGTCAAAGGAATTGATAGCATAATTGAAATAAGAAAAAGCTAGTGGTCAGAGATAACCACTCCGACCAACACAATAAAAAGCCAAAATCAATTTATTAATAGTTCTAAAAATAACTGTACTAAAAATGGGTTCTGAGCTCTAATGCAGGTGCAAAACGGCAAAAACGAAACTTGCTAGAAGATTACAGGATGAACAAAAACAAAAGGCAAAGGTGAAGAACATCATTCCTCCCTGGAATGAACCCAGGATATCAGTCTTTGTAGAGCTGAATTTAAAATTAGACGTCTTCTTTGATGGTTCTGGTTGATGTCTTACTCTGTCATCCCCTCATTCTCTCTGACTCCTTTTGCACTGACTTAGCAAAGAGATCACACAGAAATCACTCCATCGTGATGTCATCAGGAGATTAAATGTTCATGGCATGTGACCAATCCCAACATGGCAAAGGGTTTTATTTCTTCAAATCTTTTAATCTGCATTTCAGGGGGACTGAGTTTCACAAACAACACTTGGATATCAGTGGGAGGGAGCGATACTATCTCAAAGTCTGAGACAGGTGCTGAAATATTGAAGTCAAGGACAGCTCACAGAATTTAACTTATGGAGTAAGATAATTCATGTTAAAAAGGATTATTTAACTGAAAAAACACAAAATCTTACCAAGCATTTTTATCTAGTCCCTTTACACACTAATCTGTGTTGGCCTATCATCTGAAATCCCCGTAGAGAAGAACTCAGCCGCTTTTAATATATTATATTTAGTTCATACAATCTATACAGTCATCTTTTTCAATCAATACATGGCAAAGCAAGTTTATTTGTATATAAAACATCAAATAAGCAATTAATATTACATTTTAGTTGTAAAATAAAGAAAAACTGGAATGCAAAGTACAATCAATGATAATTAAAATTTGGATGGTCTGAAATGTTGATATGACAACAGACCCAATAATTTAGAATATCATTGAAAAGCCCATTTATTTGAGAAACTATCAAACATTATATAAATGTATTAAGCTTAGAAGGATGTTTGAAAGCCTCTATTTCTGTTAATTATTATTATTTTCCACTTACAGCTAATGAAAACATCAAATTTAAAATAAAATATTACACCGGACCAAAATTACCCCTTCCCCCTGACCCCCCTCAGAAATGTGGGTTTAATAAAAATATATATTCAATACCTCTTTAATGGTTATTTTTAAAAGTACTTTTAATCTGACAAACAGAACTCATAAATCTATCAGTCTATATTGTTTTACTGACTGATTGTTCCACCCTAAAATTCATCTGGTCGCCCCTATTCACATTTTCTTGGAGCGCCACTGCTAACGTTATGGCATTGAACACCTTTTACCTAAATTTATGTCAAATTTGCATAAAAGCACACTCTATGTTGTCAAGTTCAACGGTCTGCTCCTTAGGATTGCCCCTGAGTTCACTTAAACACCACAGATAGGAGCAACTTCACGTTAATTGCTCCACACGGTTGTCATTCTTGCTTCGGCTGATCTGCCCCTCCAACATCACATTGGTCGCCAGCCATGTCAGTGAACGAGTAATCTCGCTGTAATAGGGTACTGGATTATCCTCTGGGAAACGCCCCGGTGAGCGCAAAGGCGACATCCTATTGGTTGAACCGTCGGACGTACAGAAATTGCCTTTTAGGAGTGGTTCAGTACTTTTCAATCACTAAATCCCACAAATCTGATTGGTCTGCTTGGCTGTCCATCAACCCGTTGCTGACCGTTGATTGGTGCAGCCGCGCGGGCGGATTCCTTCATGTCTTGGTCTTCAAGGCTGTGGAGAGCGAATGTCGTCATGAGCGGTGGGTAGGAATGAAAACATTGGTGTTTATATTACATTCTACTTCATAAACAGTGTATCGTTATTGTGGAGTAAAGCGCCGAGTGTTATGTGCTCATATAGCCGTGTTTTAGCAGACCTGGGTTGGTTCGATGCATTAGAATGAGCCACGAACTTCCGGAAAAAGGCTGCATTTTTTTCTATAACGTTATCAAAGAGTTTCACTGGCTAGCTGCGAATGCTAAACATTGCTGTGTAGCTGGTGGTTCACTTGTCCCCAATTTCTTCGCATTCAGTTGCTCCTCACCCTAATAAGCCATTTGGATATTTTGATTGTGCTAGTTCAGTTTAAATTATAATTCGTGTTACAGGAGGGGTAAATTGCACAGATGCTAAACCCGCCTGCTAGCTCGGCGCTTTCTTGCTAACGCTAGCAGCTCGTACAGAGGAAACTAAACCCAGCTGCTTGGGCTTGGCGAAAGCTCTGCTTTTGAATCCACAATGTTTTATTATTAATATTTTTGGTTTTGTACACTTTTGAGAAGTATTTAAGTGGCGTTATCATCAGATGACGAATGCTGAAATCAAGTGTAATTTGCTGTAAAACAAAACTAGGAGGTTTCTGTTTATTCTTTTCCTACTACACCTTGACAGAGGTGGGTAGAGTACCCAGAAATTGTTCTCAAGATTAGAACTACTTCAATATATTTTTACCATAAGAGGGTAGTAGCTACTTAGGTATATATAAGTAATGTTTTGTGGAAAACAATACTTTTAGGAGTAGTTTTACTGCACCATAATTTTCACTTTTAGGAGAGAGATATTATTACGAATATAGTTGCACCAATAACAGGTTTCTGGCCAATCACTGATCTTTAAAAAGCCTGACCTGCCAATTCTGATTTTAGCCAAAATTATTTTTCTTTTGTTTGAAATGTCGCTAAATATAGCAATAAAGTTGGTGAGTTGGCAATGATGGGGTGACAATTGTTAAATGCAAACATGCAGACATGACCAGGTTGGCCGGTCTGTCAGTCAAACCTTTCACAACAGAGGAAAAGAAGACAGAGGTCGAGTTTTTGACCTTTCCCGAAGTAGATAAGATTGGTGGATAAGATCGGTTTCACATGTAAGTATCAGCTGATCACCAATCTCCTAAAATTAAGGAAATCGGGCCGATTTGCCAATGCAACCTTAATTAAGAAGCATTGCTACTCTTACTAATGTAAAATTTCTGGCAGCTCTACTCACTGTGAAGTAACTTCACTAAATAAGTAACAAACACGTTAACAAAAAATGCACTAGACACAGCAAAAAACCTGCTGTTTGTTGACTTGAGACTTGTTATTCTGTATTTATATAAACGCACAGTGGAAACTGTTGAAGCACTACTGCTGAATCTTGGTTTGCAAGCTGCGTTGGTTATGAATATTTTAGTATGTAGTGTCAATTTTAATATTGCTGTGATTTACTATGTCATTGGTGAAGGTTGTGATAAATAATTAAATCATTCAAGTTTATTTGTACAACAAGGCAGTTCAAAGTGTTTTACATGATGAAAACATAAAAACATAAACAGATCATACAGTCACTGATTGTAAAAACCAGTAACAAACATTTTGTCAAGTGCCCTTGTTAAAATCTTCAATACACATAAACATGTTGGTTAATTTTCTATTTATAATGTTTCAAAAGCAACTCCAAACAGGTGGATTTTTAGTCTAGATTTAAAGGAACTCAGTGTTTCGGCTGTTTTGCAGTTTTCTGGAAGTTTGTTCCAGATTTATGGTGCATAGAAGCTGAATGCTGCTACTCCATGTTTGGTTCTGGTTCTGGAAATGCAGACCAGAACCAGAAGACCTGAGTGGTCTGGAAGGTTGCCATGACAACAGCAGATCTCTAATGTGTTGTGTTGCTAAGCCGTTCAGTGATTTATAAACTAACAGCAGTATTTTAAAGTCTATTCTCTGAGCTAAAGGGAGCCGGTGTAGGGACTGTAGAACAGGTGTTATGTGCTCTGTCTTCCTGGTTTTAGTCAGAACGCCAGCAGCAGCGTTCTGGATCAGCTGCAGCTGGAGGATTGATTTATTACATTTTTTGTCAGACTTGTGAAGATGCTGTTGCAGTAATCAATGTAAATAAAGACAAACATCCTGGATGAGTTTCTCTAGAGAGCTTTCAGAAACATTAGTCCTCTAGTCCTGGAAATATTCTTTAGGTGATAGAAGGCCGACTTTAATTAAACGGTTCACATAGAGAGTCTATAAAACTAAAGGAAAAATAAAAAATGTTCAGCTCCACGAGGTTTTATTAAAATAGTTGGCTGTTTTGGTAATGAAACAACTTAGTTTTTTAATGACTGCACCAACTTTTTACTTTATAAATGTTCATGTTCGTATGCTTTGTACATTTTACTGCTTAGTTCTATTAAGTGATTCTGTGCTAACAATAAATTTGCGATGTATAATGCAGCCATATTCATCACCCTTACAGGTTTCTGCCTTCTTTGATATATGGTGATAAAATGTAACAGAAAAAACTATAAATATTAATTTATTAGTGTCTGCCTCATTAATAATTTGAGATAAGCCCAAACAAAGTGTGGTGGTATATGATTGTACTGTGTGCTGTATGGATGTTGTGGTCTACTATTATTGTAATTTCTTAATGTATTTATCTGCAGTTGTTCAGATTGCTGTCTGCAATGCAAATTGCCTCTTGGGGACAATGAAGTTGATGTAATCTATTAGTTATTATCAATATAAGCTTATAATGTGGAGTTGCATTGTTCTGTGGTTCTTACTGCAGCCAGGACAGCTGCATGTGTTTTGTTAGATTGAGACTTGGCACAGTGTCTATCAGGCAGGAATTCAGTAACTATAAAAAGTGACATATTTCAAATAGTTTTTCTTTCTGAAAACCTACAAAACAAACCGTAAATGTAGTGTACCTCTAGTACTTTTGCAGCTGAAAGCTTTTGCTGTGTTTTAAGTGCATTGGGACGTTTTCAGGTGAATTTCTGACCTATTTTATCAGAAACTAGTAAAGGAGAGTTGGCACACAAAGCCAGAGTTGGATAGTTACATTTACTTGAGGAACTTTCTGGGGAAAAAAAGACTTTTAGGAGTATTTTTACTACTCTGTACATTTTTCTTTCACTTCAGTATTTTCATTATCAAGTATCGCTACTTACTGGTGAAATCAGACAGGTACACAGTGATAATGTGATATTTTCTCATCTATTAAAATGATAACTTGGGTTTTTATTCTCTTGTGAGTGCATTAGATGTCCACATGTTTGGCTCATCAACAGCCAAACCATACCTGCTGCAGGCAGCCTGTTTCTGACTCTGCTTTGTGTTTTCCAGAACAACAGGACAGTATGGCCACTGTTGCTGTTAGTCCAAGTGAATACCTTCAGCCCTCCACTGCTTCTACACAAGTAAGTAACTGCATACGCTGCCGCCCCATGCATGCTGATTATACTTATTATGTTAGGGCTGCGCATTAGACCAATAACAATGCGTATCGCGATAGACACATGATCAGTATCAGTAGACGTTACATTCTATAGAGCATTCAGTTTTCACTGAACTCTGATCCAGAACAGCACTGCATTCTGGGAGATGTATGCAGAGGCAAGGCTTTAACTGCTAAACGTTAAGCTAGGTTGGCAGTGTGAGGGTGAAAGTATTGAACATTTATTTATTTGTGGAGTGTTCTCATCCTGTGATATTTTCATTGGATTTGCAAAAACTACTTACAGAAAAAATTGGAAAGAACATTGTTTTATAAAATTTGTTAAGGTTTCTCATCTTTAACAATTCAGCCTTTTCTTCAGATGAAATGTATATAATATTATGTTCACAGGATGAAATGGAGTGAAATAAATCCCCTCATTTAATAATTTTAAAAACATATGCTTCCTCTGTTGAGAAATAATCAGAAACTTATAAAAACAATAAATCATCTTCAGAAATTTAAGTGTCTCTCATAAGCAGATCCCTCTGTTATATTCTTTACATTTATATATATATATATATATATATATATTTTTTTTTTACTGTAACAGACCCTTTATTATATGTATTTGAATAGTATTTGTGGACACTTTTTGTTAAGAAGATAGTATTTGTGCAGACTGAAAGGTAGACATGGTTTTATTTTACCCATTTATGTATAATTTTTTTAAACTTTTGTTTTTTACTTTCTATTTTGCAGATTGCAACACACTAATACCGATATTATCAATGCCTGTGGTTCTTTCTTATCTTTATTATAGTATTGTGATATTTTTCATTGTGTTAAAGATCCCGTATCTAATGTTATTTGTCTGAAACAAAGTAAAAATAATAAAAAAAAAAGGTTGGTGGAATCAACTAACTCATCCGTTACCTCATCTGTTGCTAGGTAACGGATGAGTTACCTAGCAACTCATTTGGTCTTTGGTTACCTAGCAACAATCTAGTGAGTAACTGGAGCAGCAACAGTTTGAAGTTTCTCCACTGTGCCTCATTACTGTTTAAAAGTAGAAAAACAATGTTGCAAACTGAAAGTTGTGGTTAAAACAGGAAAAGTTACGTCATTAGTTTGACAAAATGTCAGATATTCTGTTTTATTCTATTATAAACACAGATCTCTACAAGGGATTTTTCCTGTTAACAACCATCATTCTATAATTCTTTGAAGAATTTACATTAAGTCACAACATTTAATTTCTCTTTAGGATCAATAAAGTATTTTAAAATTTGAAATGAATTGAATTTGAATATTTAAAACAAAAAAATTAATCAATAACAATGGATATTGACTGATATGAATATGGCTGCATTTCCCAGCCATATTGCCCAGCCCTAGTTGATAATGAAATGTATTAAATCAAATCAGATTGATTTGATTCCTTGTTTTCTCACAGCAGGACACACAGCCGTCTCCTCTGGCCCTTCTGGCTGCTACTTGCAGTAAAATCGGACCCCCTGCCGCTCAGGCCCCCATCACCTCTCCTCCAGCTCAGCCACAGCCTCGCAGGCTTCAGCCCATAAAGCCCGCCCCCATCGCACCGGCTCCGCCCAAAAACTTGGGTTTCCTCTCAGCGAAGGGCAATGTGATCCAGCTGCCTCCCGGCTTGGGCGCCTCCGCTCCCGGCAGTCCCATCGTGCTTACGATCCAGCAGAGCCCCGCGCGCACCAACGCTGCCGGGCCCGCCAACATCCAGTACCAGATGATGCCGCAGATCCAGATGATGCCGCAGGGCGGTCAGATCCAGCTCATCCCAGGCACCAACCAGGCCATCATCACCACTCCCATGACCGTGCCGGCGGCCGCTGCGGCGACGCCGGTCACGCCTCAGAAGACCGTGGCCATCAAACCGTCGCTGAAGGTACGGAAGACAAACAGCGCCACTGCGAACGTGATGCAGTTGCCCGCCGGGCTCACACTACCTCTCAACGTTGCAACCGGAGAAGTGGGCGGGTCTCCAGTCGTCACGGAGACGGCTACCTCTCCTCCCACGCCTGGAAAGGGGCGAAGAGGGAGGAAGAAGAAAGTGGTTTTGCCAGCCGAACCGCCACCGGTTCAGGCCGCCTCGCCGCCACCGGAGCAGATGGAGACCATTTTGATTGAAGCCGGAGATAACATAATACAGGTTAGGATACGTCTATGGCCTATACAAAGCATGTTCATTACAGTTTTTGAACAAAATTCTTCTTAGATAATGAAATCTTAGCCCGATCAGTTCTACCCTCTCAGAATGAGCCGTTTTAAGGCTTCTTGTTATTTTAAATCAAAATAAGAAGCTGCTGCTCTCCACGCCTCCCAATGTTTACTCTCACGTGTACAAATGGCTGCAAGCAGATGTGCAATAATAAAATCTTTGAAAAGCATAAGTGGAGCCACCCGCACAAGCAAAAAGAATGCAGCAAGTAGTTTCTGGATAGTAAGTCAACAATAAAATATTTTCCCAGCAGCCTTTGTACTTTGCCACTCATGCTTTAACAACAATCAAAAAAACAAACAACAAACAAAATACAAACATCTTTTTGAAAGATTGCCAGATGAACTCTTTGCCAAACAGCCAGGTGACGTGAGAACATTTTTGAGGTAGAATCATTTAGGCCTGTCACAATAACAAATTTTGCTGGACAATAACAGAAGTTATTGTGATAAACGACAATGTTGTAGTTTTGAGCCCATTTTCAAGTAATATAATAATGCAAAAACGTTCTCAAAGATCAATAAACTTTAAATTATAATGAACATTTATCACTACAACTGGGATACATTTTAAATATTTCAAATAAATAAAATAACAGAAACAACAAATAAATTGAATTATGAAGTCTCTGTAAATAAAATTATTCTTCAAGAAAAGGGCTAGTTGAGACCAAAGCACCAGATTGAAGTCTTTTGTCATCCAAACTTTGGTAAAAAGAGAGAAAAGAGAAAAACAATACATCAAGTAAATGGAAATTATTTATCGCTTTAATTGATCATGCAATTAATTTATTTGTTGATTTATTGTGACAGGCCTAGACTCATTAATTAAGTCTAACCTGTTCATAGAAGCATAATTTAAAGTTGTTGACATCCAACGATAAGCTTTCCTGTCTTTTTGTGAAGGCGGGAAACAATTTACTGATCGTCCAGAGTCCTGGGCAGCCACCTATGGTGCAGCAGGTCCAGGTGGTTCAGCCCAAGACAGATTCTCAGTTGATCCAGATTCCCCAGCAGGCTTTGAAAGTGGTGAAAGCTGCTTCTGCCACGCTGCCTCCCGTCCCACAGAAACAGCCTATCACTCCGAGTCTGCAGATGGCTCCACCGGAACCATCATCAACCCAGGTATCGTCTCGGTCCTTCTGTCAGTCCGTATCACTACAGACTGACAGGAAGTCAGCTGCAGCACCAATATTTAAATCAGAGATGTTTACGCTCTGTCAGCTTTGCTTGAAGTGTCGGTGTTTTCCTCTGGTGGACACATTTCTGCTAATCCACTAATATCAGAGCTAATTTTTTGTTTGGCCTTTTGGCGCTTTTGCTAACTCTAAAATATTTATATGTTAAATAATTTGATTGTTTTTGTGGTGACACAATCTGGTTATGTTCTGTGTTTTTGTCCTAAATGTATACATTTTAATGTGGACCTACTTTTTTTGTTCGATTATGTAGTTGGCTGTTATTTTGTAGATCAAAAGCTCTGTGTGTTAGTCTGTAATGTTTCTTTTATATGCACTAATTGGTGAAAAAATTAAAAAGTAAAAGAAAATAAAAAATAATAAAAATAATTTTTCCAGATAAATAGTAAAGTGCTAATTTACTTGGCTGAAACTTCATTCAGCTTTCAGTTGAATAAAGTTTGACATCTGTGCTGAAGTTTTGGACATCGACTGTGAAGAATACTTCAAGTAGGAGTTTATACCATGCTCTTATTTTGAAGGGGATGAAGACTGTTTACGCAGGACTTCCATTTCCTGTTCTAGTGTTATATTAGACGTTAGATATAAACATAAAACAGTATCTAAAGGTTATAGAATATTTATGTCAAGATACAATTTGAAGATTTTGCTTTAGCATTAGCTTCTGCTAAATGCTGTGTTGGTGTCGTGCTTTAGCGTTAGCAGGACTATTATTTATAATTAGTGCTCTAGGGTTAGCATAACTAACTTTTTAGTTCGTGGCCACTACTGATTTTGTTTTTGTGGAAGACAGTGTTCAACATGTCAGTTATTAATACTATAAAATATTTTTGAAACAGTATGATTCATAGATAAATTAAACTTTGCTGTGATAACTAATGGGAAAGAGTAGGAGCTTCTTAAAGAGACGGAGGCCAATTTCAATGTTTGAGATATACAGCATTTCTGTAGCAACTGAAGGGAACATAAACACTTGATTGTGCTATAAAAATCCACTGCGAGTCTGGAAATTACATAATACATACTTCCCCTTTAAGAGAAAAACTCAGTAAATCACCTCACTGCATTTCTCATTTTAATATTTTTTACTCTTTCTTTTCTTAGATCCTCTTCAAAACAGCTTCAGGCGAGTGGCAGTCAGTTCAACTGCAAGACCCAGGCTCAAAGAGCCCTACCACCTCTGTAGCTCCCACGCTCCCCACATCGCCCCCTGCTGGCAGCAAAAGGACGCACTCCGGGGCGCGAAAGGAGCGCACTCTGGCAAAGATCGCCCCAGCAGGAGGGATGATCACATTCAGTCCGTCGCAACTGTCCTCTGCAGCGCAAGCAGTGCAGACGATCAGCATCAACGGGGTTCAGGTCCAGGGGGTTCCAGTCACCATCACCAACGCAGGAGGTGAGACGATGAGGCGTTCGCTCTCATTACTGAGAAGTTAGTTTACAGCATGGATAAAATAAGGTATTACTTGACATTTTTGAACTGCCTTGTTGCTAAAATGTGCTGTACAGATAAACTTGATTATTGCAATAATGGCCAACTAATTTGGTAATGAATTAATTAATTGTTAACTGGAGTATAAAGACTCAAATAAAAGCTAATTGCTGAAAGAACAAGGAGCAGTACTGAAACCAAAATTGTACAAAAACAGATACATTGTGCATTGAAAAAAGAATCTTCGTCAACCCAAAACTCCTGAGGGATTGTTTTAGTTCGCCTGCTTCATATTACGTAAACAAAATCTCTTATTAAGCACATTTTGTTATCCATTTTTTTATTGGTTAATAAAAAAAATGCTGCAAATGTTTAAGAGTTCACTAAAGGAATGTATTTATACAGGACTTTAAAAACAGGTTAAAACTGCACCAAAGTGTTGCATAAAGACAAAAACACTATGTTACATTATTATATTTTAGGCAAAGTAAATGTAATTTTTTTATTTCAAAAAGGAATTATTTTAATGTATTTGTAATATTGTATAAAATACTTAAATTAAAAATCTGCAGAATGTGCCATTTTTGTAATTTAATAAAACATCAGAATAATTGATAATTAAACTAAAATCATTGTTAGTTGCAGCCCTAAAGTACATTCAACTTAAAGAAAAAAAATATTCCTGACTTTCATGTCAGCGATTTATTAATCCTGCTGCGTATCATTCATTGATGTGCTTTAATTAGGCCAACAGCACCTGACGGTGCAGACGGTGCATGGCGGAGGCCTGCAGCTGGCAGCAGCGCAGGGCCAGCCGGCCATCCAGGTAGACCAGACGCTGACGCTGGAGCTGCCAGGTCAGCCAGGGGAGAAGAAACGTCGCATGGCCTGCACATGCCCCAACTGCAAAGATTCAGACAAGAGGTGAGCGCGGTAACGGACAAATACCTGCTGATGTAGTGGATAACTTTAGAGAGACAAATTCAGTTTGTCCCAAATATGTTTGGAAAAAGGTTTTACATCTTGTTGATTCTTGGTATGTTTCTTTAAGTGGATCTATTATGATTAATTCACATTTTACATGTTTTTGTTCTTCCATTTGAGTCCCAACTGCTTCTAAAAACAGCACAAGTGCTTAGCCATAGGCCTGTCACAATAATCAATAAATCAATTAATAATCAATCAGTCAATAATTTCCATTTACATGATCTTTTGTCTCCTTCTTTCTACCAATATCTGGATGACAAAAGTCTTCAGTCTGGTTTATTGGTCTCAATTAACCTCAATTTTATTTACAGTCTTCATAATTCATTTTATTGTTTTTACGTATTTATTTTGGATATTTAAAATGTCTTCCATTTCCAGTGATAAATGTTCATTAGAGTTTAAATTTTAACCCAATCAGACCTCCAACACGTTTGATCAGCAGGTTTTACTGCTGCACGCACTGCACAATGGCTGCTGGAAAAGACCAGTGGCTTTTTGTTTTTTGTTGACTTACTGTACAGAAACGACTTGCTGCATTTTTCTGGTTGTTCAGGAGGCTCCACTTCTGCTTTTCAAAGATGTACGGTTGTATAATTGTGCATCTGTTTTCACATGTGAGTGTGAACGTTGAGTTGGGCGGTGTGGCCAGCAGCAGCTTTTTTGGATTTAAAGTGACAAGAGGCAGAACTGAGTGGATTAAATCTCATTAGCTAAGAGTAATGTTTTGCTAAAAAATGTAATGAACGTGTTTTGTAGCTATCCTAACCTGTTGAAGGAAGCGTGATAAGTCACCTTTAACGTTTGCTGTGCAGGCCCGGGGAAGTGGGGAAGAGGAAACACATCTGCCACGTCGCTGGCTGCGAGAAGACGTTCAGGAAAACATCGCTCCTCAGAGCCCACGTCCGGCTGCACACGGGGGAGAGGCCCTTCGTCTGCAACTGGGTTTTCTGCGGAAAACGTTTCACACGCAGCGACGAGCTGCAGAGGCACGCGAGGACGCACACAGGTAAGCGCATCAAGAAAGAAGGCATCCCTCAGGGATCTGTGCTGGTTCTGCACAGAATGGTTCCAGATGAACTAGTGGGTTTAATGTTGGGCTGAAACTAACAGTTGTTTTAGTAATTGATTATTCTGATGACTCATTGGATTGGAAAAATTGTCACATTCTGCAGATTTTGCATTTAATTTAACCCTTGTTTATACAATATTAGAAATTTATTAAAAAATGCAATCAAATAAATAATTAAATTCCTTTTTTTAAATAAGGAAAAAGCATTTATAGTCTAAAATGCAACAATGTAGCATTTCTCTAGTGAATGTTTGATCATTTGTAACACAGGATGTCTGCAGCTAAAAAAAATACTTGAACACATGAAAAGTTCAGCCTTACTCTTGACTTAATATCAATACATTGCAGAGCTAATCAATTGATTATTATTTGAATTAACCAATTAGTAACAGAACATCAGATGATGCTTGATACATATTTTTTTTATTTATTTATTTTTTTTACATAATTTGAACCAGGTGAAACTAAAACTATGGCACTGATTGAGCTATAAGTAGAACATATTTTATTTATTATTTCTCATCTTAAATGCCAATTGTGTATATTGTTTGTCGAACAGATATTGTTATTTATAAACTAATAAGATTTGTTTTTTCAGCAGCCTGTGTACTCCGCTTCACGATTAGTCAATTACTAAATTAGTTGACGATTATTTCAGTAATCGACTTATTACAATTAATCGTTTCAGCCCTTTTTGAATGTCTGTGAACTCTTCCCACAGTCAGACTTAAGATATTAGTTTCATTTAGACTTTATAGTGACCAAAATATTGAATGTAAAAAGTACAAAACACTGGGGAGGACAGAAGGGAAAAAAAAGACAACGAATATGTGAATTAACCTAAAAATATCCCAACAATCATTCCTGCATGGTCTTACATCACAATTCTCAAACAATCAACACACAGGCAACCACAGACTCCTCCATGCAGATAAACATATCGTAACAAAATAATCTGAACTTCTGATTCTGCAGACATTAAAAAATAAATCTGACACATTCTTTCTCATAATTTAGCAATTAGAAATAATTTTAATAATTCTAACTGAACTAAATTAAGAAAAATTTGGTTTGATTTAACTTCACACAGTCAAACAAAAAAGTTTTATGTCTTTTTATTAAGTTGTGTTTAAATGCATTCCTCATCATTTCTTTGTTTTTCCTCTACAGGAGACAAACGCTTCGAGTGCAGTCAGTGTAAGAAACGCTTCATGAGGAGCGACCACCTGACAAAGCATTACAAAACTCACATAAACACCAAGAACTTATGAGTTTTTTTTTTTTACCAAAACACTCAGAACTTTACCACAGGAAGGAGTCAGGAAGTCTGTGCGACTCACACAAGGGATATAACCCAGATGAAGCCCCAAAAAATCTCCTCTCACTGACTTATGTACAAAGAAATCCTCCCCTGAGGCTGATCCAACAAAGCTATTAATTACAGTTTATATCCGCTTTTAAAAGATTTTTCTTCTGGTGTGAAAAGCGTCCGAATGAAACTCGGCTTTAATTCTGCGGCTTGCAGGTGTTTAACTCCTTTTCGTCAACCCACACAGAGTGATTCGGACGTCAACATGCTAACAGGGAATCTGTGATGGTTTCTGTCTCTGTTGCCTCTCCAAAATCAAGAAATGTTTTTTAAATTGCCCAAAATAAATGTTGTCTCAGTGGAATATTAATTTAATTTTTGGTCACTTTTCAACATCTAATTTTTGTCGTTTTAGGAAAACCTTGTGAAAATCAATGGGTTTAGTTGACATTCACTGTTTTATACCCATGAGGGTTGCTAACATCTGCCTGTTACTACAATTACTACTAATAATAAATAATAATAATAATAGACATTTTAATGAAATCTTATACACTGATTAACTTGACTAGATCTTGGCTAAATCATTGGTGTCCAGACATTTGTTCTTGTGCCAAAACTGGCAAATTTAAGTGACTCGCAGGCGTCAAAGTTAATTAAACTAAAAATGCAAAAATTAGTTTATTTTGATTTTTTTTTTTTTTTACCGACTCGATAATAAACACAATTTTTATGAGATCTATCAATCTTTAGACATCCAAAACATAAAAAGGCCTCAGATTGTTTCCTTATTAAAAGAAAAACAGACAATTTAGTTGTTTTCTGTTTTGTTGGCCAAATTTTTTTCCATTCTTGATCGATCAGAATCATTTCAACGGCCACAAATGGCCTGCGGACCACATTTTGGACACCTGGGATTTTTTAACTTACAGGATTAATATAACTTGCAATCATAATGGATGATTACACTTTCTCATTTTGATAGTTTTTGCTTAATTTAAAATTTGCATGAATCTCCTAACAGAAAAAGGCCAGTAGATCCACTGTGAGTCAAACAGTTCAGTTATTACTACCTACTGCTTCAGAGTGACCTGAACGCAGCAGCATCAACATTTTAATTCAGTCTAAAATAAAACATTTGTTGACTTTGGGATCAAATATAACTGATATGGAAATGCAAAAGGTATCAAGATCCCAGTTTGAACTGATTTAGAAGATTATTAAAGTGATTTGTTGTGATCCACAAAAAAATGTTTAACTGCCAGAGTGAAGGAAAAAACAAAACCGGAGCAGCATTTTGTTAAAATGAGTGACTTTTTCATTTTAAACTAGTTTTATACATTGCTATAACAAGATTTCTATAATTAAGATCAAAATATGTTGTTTAATTATTATTATTATTTAAATTCCCTCTGGGATCAATGAAGTATTTTTGAATTAAATGAGAAAGACCGTAAGAGCGAGAACACAGAGAGTCACGAAGATCTAATTTACTCCATTTTAAGAAAAAAAAACTTATGTATATTTGTCTTTAAATTGAAATATTGCTCCTAAATTTATTCCCGTCTCTGGCGGTAAAATGTTTCCGTATTGATCACCTGTCAAACCATCAAAACAAAACAAAACTGTTTTAATCCCAAGATGTGAAGCAACAGAAATGACACGAAATTCATAAAAACTTCTGCAGCTTTGAATAAAATAGCTCATCTTTCCAAACGCATTTAGAAAATTGTCAGACATGTTGAAAATACAGAAACTTTTATAAATTTGAGTTTAATTAAGGAATTTAAAACAAGCCATTAATTTAAAATCGCCATTCAATCAGCTTACATCTTCTGAAATGTTGAGTTTCCTTAAAGGTTTGAAAAGATTTAATTTATGTAAAATATTAGAGATTGAATGATGAGTAAACGACTCAAACTTTAATTTTGTTTCCACTGTTGGATCCAGGTACGGTTACATCTGAGGAATCAGATCTCGATATGTTCGATACTGTAAAATCACTTTTTCTCTTGTTAATCCGATGACTTTTAGACTTTATTCCACACAGGTTGTGAATTTTCTACTTTTTACTTTGAGATTGTGTTACAAGCTAGAGAGGCAGATTTTTAGCAACAATAACTAATCATCAAACTGATCTGTAAACAGCTGTGAATGACTGATTCGTCCTCCCTCCAGTACGCCGACATTTTATCCCTGTTGCACCTGTAAACAAACCGCAGCATGTTTTTATCTCGTTGTTTTTCATGATGAAATCTTAAATTGTTTGATTTAACTTAATTTGAGGTTTTGGTCTGAATATGCTTGCATTTATTTAGGTTCTGATCTTATTTTTGCCTGTCGGTTCTCATGACATATGACAGATTGCGACTCCTGATTAAACAAAAATTACTTTAAAACGTCAGCTGTCAAAGTGGATACAAGTCGATGCATGACTGGTACAAAAAGTTACGCAATTGTACGAAATGAAGGGGCTAGAAGCCCAGCGCATATGATGGCTATTGTTTATTTATTGTTTGATAAAGCTGTTAAAAACTTAAAGTGTAAATTTGATTATATGATTGGATCTTTTATTATGCGACAATCAGTCACAATATGCAACAAAATGTTTGTTTTTTCTTTTTTATTTCATTATTCTCCACCATAAATCAAATGATAATTAACAGGAGATTATGCTCTCATTACATGCGGTTCGTTTTTGATAAAACAGAATGTGCCGACTTCCTTCCTGAAGCCTAAAATTGATTATCAGTTCCTAATATTTATTGATTGGTTCACAGTTTACAAACCTTTGGTTTAGTGTATGCCATTAAAGTTCAGTTATTTCACACGGGGTGACAGATTTCTTTGGTTTCGGGTGGCCAATATTTGGTGTAATATATTTTAAAAGTTGTCTGGAGACTTGTGGGTGGAAAAAGATATTTATGTTTTTCATAAATATGTAAATAGTGTTTTTTGGAACCAGTAAATGTAGGCTATAAAAAAAGTTACATAGGTATTCGGTTGGTTTTGGCCAGCCTGGAAGGAAAGAACCTTGTACAGTTTGTAAGTTAAAGTATATAAATATATATAAATCTATATATATATATATAAATTGTGACATTGTATAGATTCATTCCTGCTTTGTATTATTTGTTTAGATTTTTTTAACTGAATGAGAGATGCCTTAGACAGCTGCGCCCAGTATTAAACTGTTTTTTTTCTGTCTAATCCTGGTTAGCCTTTGTAAAACTTGCTTCGTGTTTCTACTTATGTTATGTAATGTCACGAGCACTGATTATAAACCCCTAGGTTCCAAATTTTGTACAAAATTATTGCTGATTGTAATTAAAAATAATTCTTTTTTTCTAAATTATGGCAGTTCTGGTGCTCAATTTCTGTAAATGAAGCAATTGAAGCAATTCTTCTTCGAGCCTAACATAATGTTCTTCAGCCGCTTTGTGTGTGTTTGCCAGAAGAACACAAAGAACCAGCAAATAATCATCAATATTAAAGGTGCTAACACACATTTGCTCCTTTTCTACAGTCACCTCAATAAAAAGTGCTCCAACCAGTCTAAACGCTTCAGTTCATTTGTTTGGGGAAATCAACAGAAGTGATCAAGGCTAATTAATGATAGTATTTGCAAAAATTATTTTTTTTTAATACGTTTAAATATGGTGATTATCAGTTGCCTATTTACTTGTGTGTAAATGAGAGAGGCCCAAGTGGAACGGTGACATTACAGGGAGGAAAAAGGTAGAGGATTTTATGCAAGTTTTAAGTTGGTCAACAAATGGTGTGGAGATGGAAAAAAACATCTGTATTTTTAGGAAACATTTAAATTTAGTTGGGAGCAGTGTGAGATTGTAGTTGGTCTTTTAAATGTGCTCTTTATTTTCTCTCAGTTTTCTGTTTGCGCGTGTGAATAAAGACAATTCTTATGTAGCAGGTGGCACCATTATTTCTCCACATTAGAATATTAAGTATGTTAAGAAATGACTGCAGAATAAATATTAGAATAACCTTTAATTCAGAAGACGTAAATATAAAAATATTTAACAAACTATATTTTTATTTTAAATACTTTCTTAAATATTGTTTTACACTTTTTAAAAATTATTACAGATAGTAATTATTTTTTTATTTAAAAGTTAAAATGTTTTTTAAAAAATGTTGCCCTGTAATTGAATTTTTTTTTTTTTAATAATACTGAGTCATTTTAATTCCAAATATGCAAAATAAGTAAAAATAAAATGTTTCCTACCGTCAGCCATTAGCATCTGTATCAACTCTTTGAACATTTTTAATTAGAGTTAATACAATATGTAACTTCCCTTTTGGGGTTGATCAAATATTTTTGAACTAAACTTGAAACGACAAATATAAATATAGACGCTGCTGTCTTACATAAACAAAACAGGCAATCATGAGGGCAGCTAAATGTCTTCCTGCTAGTCCTGGTCCTTTATTGACAGTTACCGTGGTTGCCATGTCTATTTTGTCTTGATCTATGGTGGTTGCCACAGACGTAAAGGACATCTAATGTCCATAGTGTCCACCAGCAAAAAGTCCTCCAACTCAGGGGATTTATAAGGCAATCTGCGGAAACCCAGATTGCCGATGCTACCCGGATGAAGTCGCCATTTACCACCACTACAGGTAGAACTGTAACACCGGTTGTATGAGAAGACTTCTGAGCTGATTTTATATCACTGGTGTTAGATTTATTTATCTCTAGTTCAGCGGTTATTTGATTTGCAACCAGATAACTTGATAAATAAGTGAAAACGTTTGATAATTCGCATAGCTGAGCAATTCAGGTAGCTCCCTTTGTTGACATAATTGTAACACCGTCTGGTTTAAAGTCTTAACATTTGTGTCCGTGTCAGCGTCCTCAATTAACACATTTTTGCTTTTTGGCTACTTAATATTATCACAGTATTATGTTTTATTACGATAGTGATAAAGTAATCATAAAAAAGTCCTTAAAAACTTGTGGTAGTCTTCTCCCAAACTCTGTAAAGTCCATTTCCATTCACATTCCTCTCAGGACTGTGGTTATCTCTATTGATTGTGCATTTTATCCTTCCACACTTAAGTTCATTTCATTTTCTTTTCTATTTCATTCAAATAATAATAAATTTGAACAGTTCATGTAACAACTAAAACAAATCATGAATGAAACGGAGCAGAAAGAAAGATAAATATATAATATCTACCGCAATTCACATAAAAATAAAATTAGGTATTCAACTCAGAAGACACTTTTTCCTTCCACTTAATTTTCCACGTATGATGTTCGACATCTATCAAGTTCGCCGTGTTTCCGATTATGTGGGTCGTGCTTTTTCTATTTTAAAGATACTTTTTTCTTGCTCTCGTGTGAACTTTTAATCTTCCAAGAGACTGATTTTTATTTCTTAAATCATGATAAGTAAACTGGAAATTTATTAAGTAAAAGTAAAAAATACAGCGTAGTATAAATATTCCTAAAAGTACTCCTCCCTCCCCCACAAAAGTTAATCAAATAAATGTAATTAAGTAAATGTAGCTAGTTACTCCCCAACTCTAGAAATGTATATATTGCTCCTATGTGTGATGAATTTATAAAGTTTAGGTTTTGCATACTGAATTTTACTTTGTATGATATTGTAATTTAGTGACCTCCACCTGTATGAACCTATAAAGAAAAACAACTCTGTTCTGGCACACTTTCTCTTTCTACAGATGTGTTCTGAAATGGTGTCAGTCTAAAAGAAGGACAGGATGAGGGACTCCTGGCTCTCTGGGCTGGTCTCAGGCCTGTGTCACACGCCGGAGGACGACCCTTTTCCTCTGTGGCAGGATGGGAACCTCAGTCCCTGCTTCAACCAGCTCGTCCTCGGAGCCTTGCCTCACGCCGGGATGGCGGTTTTCAGCGCCTGCTACCTTAGCATGGCTAGGTAGGTCTGACTACCTTATATACACATCCCTGAATATTTAAAATGTATTTTTGTTTTAATACATGGTTTGAGTGAATGAGTTAGTAGATGTAACAGGCTAGCGTAAAGTTATTTTATGATAAAGTTAAATAAAAATGCAAGTTTAGCAATTTAGACAAAAATCTAAAACAAAAAAACTATTATTTAAATAACTATTCCTGAGGTCCAAATAAATGTGTAATTTAGTACATTTATGTCTGTGTTTTAAAAAAAGAAACATTTTAAGTCAATTCGGCACTGTATTTTGTATTTTTATGTAAATAATTTTTATGTAAATTATGATTACCCTAATTATTTCCTCAGCTAGATGTCAGAATAAGAAATAGATTTTTTGTATTGATATTTGCTAAACCTCAGATATTGGTATCTGTATTGGAAGTGAAAAAAGTGGATCGGTGCATCTGTACCACTTCTGTGTTCGTCTCAGGTCCAGTAGGTTAACTTCACAACAGACGCACTCAGGTTTACAGTATTTATTCTAACAGAGGAAATCAAATTGGTGGTTAGCATCAGTCCAGCAGCTTCTGCCCCTATACATTAAATAAAATACATTAAATAATCCTAAACAAACTACAAAGTAGCAGCTCCCAATAAGCAGTAAACAGCATTTAATAGTAAAATTAAACACAGCTAAAATGAACATTAACTGTAATAACAATTAAAAACATATACCAAACATGTCAAAATTACACAGAAAACCCAGTATATAAATAAATTTGTCTAAAGTGTGTGTTAAAATATAATGCATGCAAAAGAAACAGAGCTGATCCTGATGCATACCACAATTAACAGGGAAAGGGGGAGGAGCCGTCAGTTACTGGTTGCTATGGTAACCACCAACTGCCAAGAGTAGCGTAACGGAACTTCCATAGCAACGAATGAAATCATGTTTACACATTCAGATTAATGGACTCTAAAAAAAATAATCAAAATTAATTAAATAAATAATAATAAACTAAAAAAGTAAATATGAATATTTCACTTTTTTATCTGTTTTTCAGAAGCAACCTCCTCCAGACGTCGGCTCCGTGCGGCTGGACGCTCCGACTGGTCTCGGCGCTGCTCGCCGCGCTACTCTTCACCGCAGACGCCATCTTGGTGGGCGTCCTCCAGCAGGCGGACATGTACCTGGATGTGTTGGCTGACGGCTCGGCCCTCCTGGCCTGGCTGGTCCACTGTAGCGCCATCGCAGTGCTACTCAGATCTAGTTTCAGGAGAACCAGAGGACCGCTGCTGCTTCTTGCTATCACTCTCCTGTTGGTGCCCAACATTGTAATCACCTTGATGATCTACTGCGATAGCCAGGAATATTTCACAGAACCAATTAAACTGACCAGGTTGGTCCTCACCTCAGTCAGGGCGTTTCTTTTACTCGTTTACCTTCTTGCCTTTGCTTTTCCTTGCATCGGTGAGGCTGATTACATCCTGAATATAAACGCGGTGGACGGCTCCCCACTCCTTCCAGAGCCAGACACAGCTGAGATAGTCGCTGAGGACGGAAGCGACTGCCTGTCTCGGCTCTTCTACCTCTGGTTGGATCCGTTGCTTAGGCGAGGTCGGCGGGGAGATTTGGAAAGACCGGAGCATGTATATCACCTTCCCTGGAAGCTGCGCACCAGAGTTGTTTGGCGATACTTCCACCAGTGTTGGGAAAGGTGTCGAAAAGGGGCAAAAAGAAGCGACCAGCAGAACCAGTGGCCTCAACCAGTGAAAGGTTTGGACTCTAAGGAGGAGCTGTTGGAGCTTGAAGGCGATGTTGGGTTGCTGAGAGTGTTGCACAAGGCGTTTGGATTGCGTTACTACCTCCTGGGTGTGCTGAAGGTGACGGTGAACGTATCGACGTTTGCGGGGCCTCTCTTACTCAGCAGTCTGGTGAACTTCATTGAAGAAAAGGAGGCTCCTTTCAGTCAAGGCGTTGCTTGTGTGTTGGGCCTCTTTGCCACAACCCTTGCAGGTTCTGTTCTCCGGAACATCTACACCTTTCAGGTCTCCAAAGTTTCTCTGTCGGCACGCGCCTCGCTTGTGTCGGCCGTCTACGGCAAAGCCCTGCAGGTGAGCGGCTGCAGCCTGGCCGGATTCACGCTGGGAGAAGTGGTCAACCTGATGAGCACCGACACCGACCGCGTCGGCAACTTCTTCAACAGCTTCCACGAGCTCTGGAGCCTGCCCTTCTGCTTTTCTGTCACCCTCTACCTGCTGTACCTCCAGGTTGGTGTAGCTTTCCTCGGGGGACTCGGTGTGGCGCTGGTGCTGGTGCCGTTCAACAAGTTCCTCGCCTCCCGTATCCTTAGCAACAACAAGCAGATGCTTAAATACAAAGACAACCGCGTCAAGGTGAGATATTCATCTTTTTGTTTGGGGTAACACTCTTAGAAATGACTGAGAGATTGTTATATCATATGTAGAGTATCCAAAACTTGTACTAAAGTAACATATTTTTACTCAGGTAAAAGTAAAATGTAGCCGTCTGAGAAATTACTCAAGTTTGAATAACTGAACAAATTATCAATCATTTAGTATTTAATCATCAGACAGACTAAAATATAAAGTTAAGTGGAAATTTTTATATTTCAATGATGAAAATGACATAATTCATATAAGTAAAAAAAAAAAAAAAAAAAATCAGGTAGAGCATTTTTTCCTAATCAGTTTCTTTCAATGAAATCTTTCACAAAAACTGCAGGTGTGCGTCTGTCTGGTGAATTTTTAGTTAAAACATGTTTGTTTTTCATTCATTGGGTAGAGAACCCAGAAATTTTACTCAATTAAAAGTAGAAATACTTCATAATAAAATTACTCAAGTAAAAGTAAAAAGTACAGCGCAGTAAAGATACTCCTAAAAGTTTTTTTTTTTTTTTTATAAAACAGTTGGTCAGGTAAATGTAACTACTTATTACCAAACTTTCATCATATTTAGATATGATGATGTCCCATTTACAATCTGTGTGATTGAAATAAAAGTTTTTGTTAAATTAGTGTTTTGTTTTCAGACCTGTCAGATGTAAAAGGTGTGAGACATTTTAAAACATAAACAATTGTAGAAAACTGTGGAATGTTTTCTTTAATTTTCTACCCTAGAATGTAGAAAACTACCACAAAAAATAAGTCGTATAATATAATCGTAAACTGATACTTTTTTTAGTTCATTTGTATTGTTTTTATCTCCAAAGTGTGATACTGGAAAAGTTTAAAAACATAATCATGAAAATGCTTGAAAAGTTCTTGCGTTTTACTGAGTGCAAGGTTTGCTAACCCTGCATTTCAGAACCTAAAAAGCTTTTTGTTTCTTCCAAAGTTAATGACGGAGATCCTCTTTGGCATCCGTGTCATTAAGTTCTACAACTGGGAGCCTCATTTCACCCAGAAGGTGGCCAAGTATCGGGAACAAGAGCTGGCACACCTCAAGAACCTCAAGTACCTGGACGCCATGTGTGTGTACACCTGGGCCGCTCTGCCTGTCGTCATGTGTGTCCTCACCTTTGTCACATACGTGCTGCTTGGACACCAGCTGACAGCCGCCAAGGTAGAAACTCTTTTTACTCTACTGGCTGTATCGAATGCTATTATGCTTTTATGTGAAGTTGACATTTATGACACCTTATTTTCTGGATTTTATTCAACCAGGAATCTCGCACTGAGGTGCAGTAATAATGTCTTTCATGCATAAATTGAAAACACAAAACTCAAAGACAAACCGTGTTCACTAAGCAGAACAAATGGAAATAAACCTTTATTCACAGGGGACCTGTTATACAATATTTACATTTTGAATGTTTTTATACTTCCATTTGGGTTTCTACTGCTTCTACAAACAGCCCAGACACTTAAGAACAACACCCAGCCATTTTTAGGAAAATTAGACATTTCAAAAGCATCCTGATTGTTGAGTCACACTGCGCTGTTACTTAGCAACCCCGGCTGAGCTCCAACACATTTGGCTGGTTTCACCGCTGTATGGGCTGTACAATGGCTGCTGGAAAAAATGTTGCTGACTTACCATCCAGAAACCACTTGCTCCTTTCTTGTTGGCTGTGCACGAAGCTCCACTTTTGCTTTTCAAAGATGTACAGTTGTACAATTGCGCATCTGTTTGCAGCCATATTTTACGTGTGATTGTAAACGTTGAGCTGGGTGGGCTGGCCAGCAGCAGCTTATTTGGATTTAAAGAGACAAGAGACCCTGAAACAGGCATTCAAAGTAGGCAGAAGTGATCAAACTAAAATCTGAATGTCAAAATGTAATGAACATGTTTTATGTATCCTAACCAGTTCAAGGTCACCTTTAAAAAAAAAAGAAGCTGTTTTTTGGTAATAAGTTAATGTTTTTTGGTGTCAGGAAAATGAGCAGTTTGCAGCGAATCCGACACAGAGAGTAAGAAAAAAAGTGTTTTTGAGTTGTTCATTGTTTTTTCCCCTTTGCTGTTACGCACTGCACTGAATGAATAATTCCTGCGCCTCCAGGTTTCATTTAGTTAACGGGATTGTTCTTCCATTTTAGCGCGGTTATGGATGGGATGCAAAAGAATCGTCTTTTTCCCCTCCAGCCTTTTATGGAAGTAAACAATAACATGCTGGGGGTCCATAAAGTATGAAAGTGGAGCATTTAGAAGGTTTTGAGGTTTTCTGCCTCTTGCAGGTGTTCACCACCGTGGCGCTGGTGGGAATGCTGATCATGCCTCTCAATGCTTTCCCCTGGGTGCTGAACGGCATCCTGGAGGCCAAAGTGTCTCTGGAGCGAATCCAGCGCTTCTTCAAACTGACCAACCAGGATCTGCAGGCCTACTACACCCTGGGTGGGATTCTGCTTTTTAATCTAATACACAAACCTGTCGCAATTAATCAGTCACTGAAATGAGCATCATCGTTTTCATTTAGATGATTAAATCTGAATTAATTATTATCACTAATCTGGGTCAGTAAATTTTCTTGTCCTCTTATGAGTCAGTTTGTAATCACTTTGTTTAATTTGTTGGTTTTTTAGTGCAGTAAATTGAACAGGCAAATTAAAACCTTACCCTGCTTTTAAATAAAAATTTCTGCTCATTATTGAGTCAGTTAGTGAAATACTTCATTATTATTGGAGTAGGATTAGGATTAAATAAGTCAATCACATAAAGAAGTGTGATTTATATCTTTAAACTGCATATCGTAACTGTATTTAATCATGTTTTTAATTTTATTGATATTTATTGAACAAACAGTGGAAAAATTCAACATTTAAAATAGTTTTTTAGTTCCAGTGTGAAGTAGAAGTGGGTATTTATTGATAAGTTTCTTATTGTGATAAGAATTTTGATTTATTGTTACAATAAAAATCAATTATTCATAAGTTTTTGGGTGAAGAAACCTGATAAATGATTGAGCTCATTTTAATTGATCATATAATTAATTGATTTATTGCTTATTATAACAGACCTAGTTCCTATTCAGTGTTTTTTTTGTTTTTTTTCTTGAAACATGAGTTATTTGTCCACAGTGTCTTCTGAAGACACCGACCAGACGTCCATCCTGCTGAGCCAGGCCACGTTTTCCTGGCGGCAGCCCGATGGCGGTGAAGTGGGAGAAACAGGAAGTGAAGCTGGGACAGGAAGTCTGCTGCTGCAAAACTTGAATCTACATGTAACTAAGGTAGAGTTGTTGCTTCATGCTTTGATTGTCTTCATTTGTTTTTGGATTTTCGCTCTTCAACATTCCTGCAGAACTGGTTCATCGAACATGTGGATCAGAGATGTAGCCGAGACGAGTCTCCAACGTTTTAGTTATTTATATTCTGACCACTTTTAGATTATATTAAGCGTTTTAAACAATTAAACAGCAATATGTTGTGTAACGTTAACTGGTTTCACATAAATCAGTGAGAATTGCATTACATTGTATGATAATATGTATTTTTAGACTTACAACTAAGAATTATTCGATGATTAATTGACTAATCACAAAAAATTTTCACATTCAGATTTTTTTATTTAACAACTTAAGCTTATCTTATATAATACTAGAAATACATTAAATAAATGATTTTACTCCTTTTTCAAATAAGAAAATAAACATTTTATTGCCTAAAATGCAATAATATAAGATTCCTTTAGTGTATGTTTGATCGTTTGTAGCAAAGGATGCAGCTAAAAAAAACTTCTAACATCAAATTGATATAATTTCTAAATTATGCAACTCGAAGTGTTTTGGGTCGAACATATTTACATACAAGCATTTTTGCTTATAATTTACTTAGAATTTAATTTAGTCTTATTTCAAGTGTACTTAAATATTTGCACTAGAAACTGGATCAGAAATACTTTGTAAGGATTTGTGTTTTTGTCGTTTTTCTGGTGTCCATGTGAGCAGCATCATGTGTTTTCCTCAGGGCTCTCTGGTGGTTGTTGTGGGGAAAGTCGGCTGTGGGAAAAGTTCCTTACTGGCGGCCATCACTGGAGAACTCAGCAGGTACCGAAACTGTTTTCATCTGCAGAATGGAGTTAAATTCACAGCTCTATTTGAGTGTATTTAATTGTTCTCCGCTCTGCAGAATGAGTGGCGTTCTCTACGTGGCAAACAGAGAGGCTGGTTTTGGTTTAGCCGCTCAGGAACCGTGGATCCAACACGCTTCAGTACGAAACAACATCCTGTTTGGAAAAGGCTACAGCGCTGCTCTCTACCAAGCTGTGATCGAGGCCTGCGCGCTTTCTGACGACCTCAGTGTACGATTTCCTCATAACTGTTTTAAAAAAAACTGTAACTTTTCTGCATTTTCTTATTGATTCTTTTATTTGTTTCCAAGTTGTGTTTGTCATTTTGCCACTTCTTTAATTTTTTTGACATTCAGAATGAAGCTTTTGTTTTGTACCATCTGTTTATTGATTCAAACATCCAATTATTTAAAGTACACTGTAAAAAACGTCTTACCGACAGCTATAGTTGCCTGTATTTTACTGTTAATTAGATATGTTTTTTTTGTTGTTTTTTTTTTACAGTGTAGCATGTTGTTGTTTGATGAGGGAATATAAAGTATTCAGGGACATAATTTTGAGTATTTTTTGTAATAATCTCTGTAATTAAATTTAAAAGCCCAAATATTCATCACCGTTATTTACTGCAGTGTTTTTCAACCACTGTGCCGCCATGGGTGATCGTCAAGTGTGCCGTGGAAATTATCCAATTTCACCTAACAAATTAATTATCTGCAAATAATATGCCGTTTTC
>CAEFZY010013243.1:0-27168 GCA_903066815.1 Brachyrhaphis roseni
TCAGGAGGAGGCTTTGTGAGAAAAGTGTTGTGGAGTGGCCCAGAACTGCAGCTGCTGAGCCCTGGTTCTGGCAGAACTTGAGAAGTGTTGTAAAAGTGGATAATCAAATTATGTACAGCAAAACTTATAAAAAGTTTTTTAGCAGCAAGTAGGGATAAAGATAATAATTCTTGAGAATAACCCAGCAATTGTTTGAGCATTTAAAACATGTCATTATTTGGTATATGTCATTGTGACTACGATTCTTAGCAACTTTGATCCTGCACTTTTGAAATAATAAAATGGAGACAGTACTGTACATGACAATGTTTTCATGTGTAGGTTAAAGAGGGTGGCTGTCAAAGGCAATTGATATTTTATATCAATATTTTATATTGATATAAAATATTTCTTGATGTTTTATATCAAGAAATAAACAAATATGTAATCACTGACTGAGTTTACTTCACGTTAAACCTTATACAGAGCTAACCTTACACAAGTGACCTAAAATTGTTTCTGTATAATTAGTTTTTCCATTGTTCCTGTTCTGCAGGAACAATGGAAACAATTTAAGATGTTACTGTAGGTCATCAAACAGATCCATATATTTCAATTTAAGTTAAGTATTTTTAATTTGTATAGGACCAATTCACAACACCTGTTATTGTAAGGCACTTTATAAATACAAATAATCCTAATTATCAAACCATGCAGTCAAATTCGTTTCATTTTTGAAATTGGTCGTTTTCTGTTCTAGAAAACCAAAAATTGGATTAAGTCATTGACATCCAAAGTATCAGACTGGGGTTAATAGGTTTGTCATCATCATGAGTGTTTCAGGGTTGAGTTGCTATCTGGTTAATGAGTTGTATTTTAGGTTTGCATTGTGTAACTTTTGCTCATGGTCTTTGGTCTGCAACATAAGAAATCTGAAAGAGTACATTTGGACTTAATTTTCTGTTTTTCTGATATCTAATCAATATGCTGAAAAGACTGATCTTTGTCTATTGAACATGTCTATTTCAAATTATGTTTGACACATAAAATACAAATGTTTATCTAATTGCTTTTATATTTTTGGGACTGTGAAACTGTGGGTCTACAGTACAATGATAATAATAATCTCTAAATTGAATGCAGCGTTTAAATCTTATGAGTAAAACAAAAAAATATGAAACGATGGGAGACTTCTAAGTTTGTGTTGATTTAAATTTTGACAGAATATTTCAAAATCTTTGATTACAAATGTTTTAAATAAATTATAAATAAAACTTCATCATCAGTGTCCGTTTAAAATGTTTATTCACAGGCTGATATTAAAATATTTAGTTTCATTGACTACATACGACGTGTTTTGCGTTTTTACACAGCTTATGTATGTCCTAGCTGCATTATCGCATTAGTCCACATGGGGTCACAAGTGGTAAAATTATAAAAACCTGCCATCCTACCCAGAAATTCTTTCATTAGACTTCTTCATAGTGTCTTTTGTCTTCTGCGTGAAGACACATCTAGAACTACGACTGCAATTTGCACAACTTTGTGACGTCTAGAGAAACTCACCGGACTTTTAATCACGTAATGAGACGCAGCTTGTGGTGCTAAATGAATACTCTTTTTTTTTCTCCCCGTCAAAAAAGGCACTGCTTACTTATCTGAGCTTATGTTACGATATGGATATGTTAGTCATTTGTTTCAAATCATCCTAAATAATATAAAAAATGTAAAACCAAAAAAATATGGTTGGTTGACAAACGCAGAGTAGGCGTGACGTCACATGTTATTAACATACTGGGCAGTATTTATTGAACGAATGAGCCGTTCATCCTCACTCTGTTCCTGTGACTTTGAGGATTTTTTACGGTGTATCTACTGTGCCTACACGCTTGGTAAGTAACTTTTTTTGTGGTGCTTCTGTGTGTAGAATCTTCTTTATTTAAATTGTCTTTCAATTTTTGAAAAAGAACTTGGTCCTTAGTTTGCTTTTTTCTTTCTTTTTTTTTTTTAACCATTCTGTCTGGTATTGTGACTGAATCCATGTCAGATAAGTTGCCTCTTAAGTCAGGTGTGTTGAGCTGTAAGATTGTCAAACTTTGGTTAACCAGGGTGCAGCTTTACTCAGGTGTTCTGATTTAATTACTAAAACGATGACTGTTCTGTTTAGTGCTTTTGCAATCATGTCTGACAAACCCGACATCAAAGAGGTTACAACCTTTGACAAAACCAAGCTGAAGAAGACTGAGACGCAAGAGAAGAACACACTGCCAACTAAAGAGAGTAAGTTCTACTCAAAGTAACTTTAATGCATTCATTTTGGTTCTGAGGTTAACTTTAACTCTTTATTCTCTTCCAGCCATTGACCAGGAGAAGGCGGAGTCATCATGAAGACCAGTCTCCCATGTGTTGCACATTCCACAAGCGTCGCTGACTTGAACCACTTCACAGATGCATTTTGTCTTCCTGCACTTGCTAATCCATAGCGATGTCTACAAATTCCACCAGATCTAAAGAAAGTGGCTTCACTTTAGCACGGGATCAGCCCCTTGAATCCCTGCTGTGGAATGATTGCATGATGGACTTGCACTTCATGATCATTGGTGGCCTTTTTTTGGCCAATTCTGAATGCTCACTAAGCAAGGTGTATCTTGTAAACCTTTGCATGCACAAGTTTCAACATGTAAAATAAAACAAACTTGAATAAATGTGGTGTACAGGCTTGTTTTCATGGCAATGTCCCAAACTGGATTTCAATGAAAATCCAGATATGTAGACTTTCTACAGACTGCCAATTTTACAGTATTTACTGAGAAGGTCAACTTAAAGCTTGAAGAATCTGCTGCTACCAAAGGTCACTTTAAACATTTTGGGGTTTTTCCAAAAGCCAAACCTAACTGCAGGGTGGGAAGGGTTGAAAATGGTCTGTAATACTGTGTGGAAAGGTAAAGTTGACTAATTGCAGCAGTGAAAACTCAGAACTTCATTTCTATGGTGAGGTTCCTATATAACAAGCCTTGAGACCTTCTGAAATTCAAACCACCAACTGGCTTGACTATCACTGGAAACCTACAATTTACTCTGAATTTTTCACTATGCATTTAATTGAAAATTGCAGCAGTGTTAAACTGTAGGCATGTAACTAAAGTTGCTCTTAGGTCCTTAACTGGCATTCATCAGATCTGAAGGCTGTAAAAACACTACTTTGCTTCATTTTCCATGCTGAAGAATTGATACATAGGGAGGTTACATCATGCTCTATGTGTATTCACTAACAACTGTGAAAGAATATGCTCTAACAAAATGGAACATAGGTCATTTTCAGTCTGGGAAAATAACATTTATCTGTAAAACTGGAACAATGTATAGTTAACACATGAACATCTTTCTGTTTAAGTGTAGTTTGGTCAGACAATGGTACCTCTATCCAGCAATTTATTTTCTTGATTAACTTCATTTGTACACAAGTCAGTCATCCTGTTTATGCCAATGTTGCATGTGTGACGCTGCATCCATTGATCATGTGTAAGCCTGCTAACACCAATGCAAAGAAATGCAAATGACTCTGAAACAACACGTTGCATTGATTGAGATAAAATTGGCAGTGTGCGCCAAGATTCCATCTGCTGTCATTCTAACAAGCACACTGTGCAGCTTTTGTAACAGAATGAACCTCAACACAAAGAACACTGATGCTTCTGTGGCTGCATATGGGTACTTACAGTACATAATGTGCTTTGAGAAAAGGATCCCAGTGGTACCACTCAAATGGTCCTTATAATGTAAATAACTGAGTGGCTTGAATAATGTGTAAAAGAGCAAAGAGGTTATGTTTTATAGGCTGCTTCTCAACTTTGAAACATTCGAAAATTACGTGTAAATACAATCTTAAACTTTAAAGGTGGCATTTTGAAATAAAAGTGATGGTTCAAGTTACATGTTACTGTGCTTTATCAAGTACCTGCTATGTATTCTGTAGCTTGCAAGCTTTGTGAAAGTGTCTGTGCTTTTTTCAAAGGCCATGCTGCCAGTGCTAAACAGAGGCTACAGTTGACTATTTCGTGGGAGGAAGTGATGTTACAGCAGAACTGCACAACTGACAGAACTCATCTTTGAGTCTGTGCTGATTTCTGATCTTTGGATTGATTTTGCTTTATAACCCCCCCTCAATCACATTAGTTCTTGAAATACTAGGACAATTGTGTCAAAAAACTTCTTTAAGGCACTTTTTTTGAGTTTAGTAAAAATCAGATATGCTTTGATGCCTTTGGAAAAAAAAAGTCTTCAAATTCGTTGATTTTGATTTTAAATAAGAAACAAGAAAGTAAATCAGAAACAAGGCATAACAACTTGGTCTGTTTCTTTCTCCATTACGTCAAAGCAATAAGTAGCTAAATCAACTTGATAAACAGATAACTAAACACTTTCTGACAAGGTAACAAGGCTCACAATTTATAATACACATGAATCAAAATATAGACACTAAAAAAAATCTAGCCATAGTTGTGGTGCAGAACCCTTTGCTAAATAAAGTTGGAAGTTCACATACATTTCACTGCTATTTTGTTATCAACTGAATGACTTGGGTCAAATGCTTTGAGTTTTCTTCCATTAAGTTTGGCCAGGAAGTGAGAGGAGGGAGTGGGAAGTGAGATGTTATTGGTGTGCATCTTTGTGTGGTCTAAAGGTGGGGTATAATTATGGAGCAAGCATGCATGAGAGAAAAGGAGACTTTGACAGCAGCTTAGTTTGTGAGAAGTTCTGCCAAGAACCAGATTAGAATGTATTTGATTTTTATGAAAATTATTTGTATCTGTCTGTACCTTAGATAACACTAACATTTGGACTGTTTGCAGTCAAACATTTGTTTTTCTGAAGAATGCTGCAGATTGGCAGACAATTCACTAACATCTATATTGACAAAGTATGCCACCATTGCTAACAATTGCAGACAATAAAGATTTTTCTTACCCTAACTTTTCACATGTCACATTGAGCAACTAGTGCCATTGATTGTTAAAACATCTTGATTGTGAATTTGTGGGAGCTCAGAAGTTTCATAGGTATGCAACAGGATGTGGTTAAAGAGCTGCAGAGTCACACTGTTCGTGCAAAACTCTTCAGTTTAATTAAGCACACAGAAAAAGACAAAAGTTCCAGACTAAAGATCAGTTTTAGAATCTGTAGATCTGGTTCTTCATTATTTAAATTCTACTTTTGAGTTTTTAAAGAGGTCAGAAGATGAAAAGTATTACATCCTAAACTACTTATATTATTTTTATTCGAAATGTGTTTATCGTTTGGAACAATCCTGTGACATATTCAATTAGGTTATAAGATAATAAAACCCTCATTTCAAAATCTGTGACCTTATATCATTCATTTGAGATTGTATTTTAATTTAGTTTGCTTGCACAATGCCTGCATGCTCCCCGCTTGGAATTCTTCACTGGGATAGAAAAACTGAATGGTGATAAATCATCTGACTTCAACACATAAATCTGTTAGTTGATTCAGGTTGCACAATTAAAGCAGACTGAGGAATTTGATCAGCTAACTTTGCTGCTTCAGTCCTGATCATAAGCACAAGTCTCCACTTGGTATAGGAAGTATTGCCAAAGTGCAGTTATTTAAAATAGTGCATACTAACTCTGGTCTCAAAAATGTCTGTCTGCTTGTTCTGAAGCAGAACAAGCAGACATGTTGACAAATTAGGGCATTCTAATTTGTCAACATTTATTGTCCTGTGCATCGATGTGGAAAATTGTGTAAGAATTGTGTGTGTGAATATGTGTACGGCTTAAAGTGGGTCAGCGTATGCCATGAAGACAAAGTAAGGTTATAGTTTGTGAACTGTGACTTCTGCTATTTGTGACAGTTTCCCTATTCCCCAGGTGGGCTTTTCCCACATGCTGCTCACTTATAACACAAAAGCCTCACTGACTTCTTCATGCAGCATTATGTGACAAACGTCTATTTGTTTATGTGCATAAACAAATGTATCTATGCAACCTTCCGATCTGTAACTACAGTGTAAAATGTCAAGTCTGGGTATTTATTACCCAGCTGTAGAGCGTAACTGGAAATTAAATCTTTCATTTACAGGCAACAGCAGAGCTCTCTAATAACAGTACAGACATTATTTACACCTGTGCAACGTAAAAGCAATACCAGCATGTCCTATCCTGTTAGGCATGCACTGAGGTGAGGTAGGGTCTCTTCTTAGGGGACATGGCTGTGTAATTACACCCCATACGAACTTATTTAATAAGGAGGGAATAAAAGGCAGCTTTAAACTCTGACCTTTAAGGCTCAGTGAAAACAAAACCTCTTTCGACATCAAACAGGAAACTAAAACCTCACTGTAAACCTATCCAGTCCTGTCAGAAGTCTTTGTTATTACTTGCACTTAACTGTGGATTCAAAATAAAACCTTCCAAGGAAACTAAAGATGCTTGAAATTACATCTTGTGTTCGACATCAGGAAAATACACAAAGCAAATCTGACAAGTTTGTAATGTTCCAGTTCTGAAGGTAACTCCAAATCATGCAGTTGTTTTCAGTGAAATTTAGACTTGGTCATTCTAAAATGTGAATGTATTTTGATCTAAACCATTCCATTGTAACTGGCTGTACAGTTAGCATCATTACTTAAAGCCACTGCCATGTATTTAGCTCACTTCACCTTCACATTTACTCTTAGCTTCCTGGTCTTTGCTGAAGAAAAGTATCCACTGCAGAGGTGGCAGTGGCTCAGGAGGAGCATTCTTTTGGTTTCAAACCGCCATTTCTGTCTAGGACACAGAAAGTTTGTAGCTGTGTCCTTGTGCAAGACATTTCACCTTCCTTTTCTACTGGTGTTGATCAAAGGGCCCAATGGTGCCAAATGGAGCCTGTGTTTCTTTCAGTCTGCCCCAGGAAAGTCGTATCTACAATGTAGCTTATCACCATAGTGTGTTAATTTGTGTTAATGATTGTAGAGTAAAACAGTTTGAAGCCTTTGGATGAGACACAACACTGTTTAAATGCAGGTCATTTACCATTATATTTCTACATAATAGTACTACTTTTTAATAAAGTTAATTTTTATTACCTTCTCGTCTTCAATAAAGCTCAGAAATGAATATAAATAGATGCACCACATTTGAGAACTGTTTAAAATTTTTCTATCAATTTACATTAATGCACTGCAGTTTGTTGGTGTAACACTTAAAATTCAAATATAGCACATTGTGACATGACAAAAAGTCAAAAAGTTAAAGTACCTTTTGATGTCCTTAACACCTTCCTAGCCTGCTCAAAGTAGTAATGAGTTGTACGTCAACCTTCTTTAGTTGCCTGGTATTTCCCTATCCACCCCAGAGGCAGACTTGCTAGAACTGCACCTACATTATTAATATGGATAAAATGTGAGGTATCACGCTGGGGTTGAACAAAGATGTTAATCTCCTCAGTTTTAAAAAAAAGTGTCTGTAAACGAAGGCCTGAGTACCCTGAGGTCTGTCTGTGCATTTGATTCGGCCTCATTCAGAACCAAAGCACATTGTGCGTTCTGTAAACTATTAACATTCATGGAATGATATTCCAGGTCAACTAATCTGTGTGGAAACTAGAAGAGGTCGGCTCAGTTGGACTATAAAGAGGATTTGATGACATTATGGAAGAAATAAATCAAGTAAGGATGCACACAGAATGGCATGCAGGGGTCAGTACAGTTGCCTCACAGCGAGAAGGTAGTGGTTGAATCAGGACTGGAGACTATGTGCAGTTTGCATGTCCTCACTTTGCATGTTAGGTGCATACAAAAAGTGCTGGGTTATTTCTCTGATCAAGTGCTTGGCTTATGCTGTTAGAACAAATGTTGGTCATTTTAATACAACATTGGGTCAAAATTGTTAGCCAGTTACAGAGCAGACTGAGAGGCGCCACCTCCTGACCACCATTTTGAAGCAAGGAACTCATCAGATCAGATGGCGAAATAATGCTGTATGACAGCTGTTTACAGTGTTGTATGCTGAATTGTGTTACCAACACTCCATTATGTTACCAAAATGGAGTGTTTTTCAGTTAAACTTAGTCTCAAAAGACATGTGGTTCTTTAATCTTTTTACAATATTGGGAATTTTTGATGTAAAATTATACTAAAAGTAAAAAAAAAAAACATTTTCAGCAAATACTTCTTTTAATGCCCAAAGTTATAGTTTTCAGCACATTTTTTTTGATTATTTATGAGCCACGTTAACACATTCTTGTTTGATGCAAAAGCTGACCTAGTGTACTGAGAAAAACCCATAGCTCAAACCTGTCCTCTGAAATTAATCCAGTGTTGGATCAGTCCAGATTTAACAGCGAACTGTGTATAGTATTAACCAAAATTGGGATGTCTTCAACCCAGCAGTCTTTAGAGAGTTTGGAGTTTCTACCCACAGTCTATATATAAGCAACTAAATTTACTTGGGAGGGACATCAGAAATGCATATTAGTTATTCATCTTTTATTATATCGCTGCCAGTAACTTGGAGACAATCACCAGCACCATAAAACTCTGAGGTTGATAAAACTATTATATAAAATGCAATGATAGGTGATCAGGAAAGCTACCTAATACAAATGTTTATTGCTGTTGTTTCCCATATGACATTTGACTGAACAGTTTAGGTAAAACTTGTGATGTGTTTCATTTCCACTTTCATGTTGTAAAGCACCTCATTACGGTCAGAGTCTTTACAAGTTCCTAATTTGGCCTTCTTGTTTTTTCAAAATCTAAGAACTTTAGTCAGCAGCTTTTTGTTGATACTCAGAATGTGAATACACAGTCAGACAAGGGAATTACATTTTTAGCCACTTCTACTAATGCAAGTGGAAGTCAGTTCTCCCTTCCCTGAACTGAGGCAGAACTTCCCAATGTGTTTAGTAAAGCACTTTATTGTGCAACAGGTTCAATGCATCAATCTATCGGGCATATCTAACAGGAAGCAGCACTAAAAGCTAAACACACCTCTTTTAAATATGACTGTTACATAGACATCGGTCAAATCTAGAAGCCAGTGCTCACTAAACAGCACTGGCAAGGAAGCATCTTATCTCAAACAAGGAAGCATCTTATCTCGGATGAGCAGTGGCCCATTTAAAAAGCTCAGTATTGCCTGCTGTGCGTTCATTGCCAATGTCAATGCCCTGTGAAAGCAGGATGTGGTTGTGCATGCACACTACTTTCAAAATAACTCTATAATTGCTTTGTCCTTTTATAGTAAAGACCTCGCCGATTGCATTAAGTCTCATAGTCAACAACAGAGTAAAAGACAATTCTGAATTTCCCATTCTAAAATAACATGGAATGCTACAGAATAAGGTTGTTTAAAATATATGCTGCTCTTTGAAAAGTTATCTCAAAGGTTTTCATCAGTGAGCTTTAGGAAATGATGGGGGGAGTGTTTCTCTTTCACACAGCAAGTGTTGCAATACTTGCAGCATATGATAAAACTATAACATGAAAAACGGTCAAAAGCTAATTTTCTTTGTCACTCCTCGCAGAGAGAAAGGACAAAGAGAGCGTGTGCTCGTTTTGTTGCAGGGCAATGTTCTGGTGGGAAAACATTCATCCTTTTGATTGCAATAAGAAACTGCAAGAAACACAAAAATCCACAGAGGACCAAGGAGTTATCATACTTCCTGTTTGAGACAGTGCAGCACTTTATCTTTTTTTTTTTTTTTTACCAGCAGTTCTTTAGCTTACACACCCATGCTTGTTGCTGTATTCTCAGCAAAGAGAGACCTCTTGTGACTGAACAGGAATAAACTAAAATTTCCACAGACAATGAATGACAATTAAAATCTAACTCTCTAATTATGTGAATAAAACACAAACTTAAATATCTCTATTCTCAATGACCATGCTGTGAAAACTAAGTTATTTTACCTTTTATTTAAGTTTGTCCAAATATGTCTTGTAGTTTTTTTCACAACTAAGTTGATATTTATTCCATACAAAGAGAAGACCAGTCAAACGGTCTTGGTCCAGGTGGAGCCCCTGCACAGATGCTGCTTTAGTTGGAGATATAACACATAAACATCAAACCCACTGCCAGTTTTGCAATCTTTCTTTGATTATTCATTCAATTACCTGCCTCTAACCTAAATATGTGTATAAAAACAGTTTTGTTTTAATACTGATGTCTTGCAAGGGAGTGGTCATAAATTTTAAGGTAAATTCTATCCTGTCTTTTAAACATCTTTATTTAAAACTTGAAGTTTAATCCAGGACATGTGGGGGCGCTGTTGTGACGACCTTCCTGCACTTCAATGTGTCTGACAGTCAACTGAGCTGCATGAAACACATGCCTGAAATGTCAGTGATATAGAGTCCAATTTCAAAATAGAAATAAAAGAGGCTCTATAAAAAAACAAAAAACAAAACATGGATTGCAAAATTATGGACAACTGTAATTTATCGATAACTGATTCTATCACTATCGCTGCACATAGTGTTGGCCAATATCACAGTACAAAAAAAACAAAGTTTTGATGTGAAAATATGACCTCTATTTAATCCCTATTTAAACCCTTATATGTTTTTTCTTTTTTCATTTCCTGTCTCATCTAAATATTTCAGAGCATGACAATGTCTTTGTCATTTGACAAAGAACTTTGGTAAATAAAATTAGTGCTAAAGTCAATATTGTACTTCGGTTGAATTTAGTCTTTTTAGCCATTTATCGATTGAGTCAGTATCAGTCAGTATCCTGTGTGCTTTAGTTTTTTTTTTTTCCCTCACTCAAATAAAGGTTCAGAGAGGAAATGAAACAGAAACATTTCAACAGCAAATAAACAGCAAATCCTGCAGGTTTCACAGAATCACAGTCTGATCATTTGTTGAGTGAACAAACAAGCTGGACCAGATGTCAGAGCTGTGTTCAGAAGTGTGCAAACTCATTAAACAAGTTTATGGCTGAACCAAGAATAAACATGTGTGAGACAGCAGAGCTTCGTGTGTTACCCCTGAGCAAGACATCAAAGAGTGCTGCAGCAGCTCACAGCACGCCTCTGCATGTTTCTTTGACTTCCACAATTAGAGGATGCAGCTAATTATATGCATATCTCTTAAAAACATAGTGAAGGCAAAGTAGTTGGCATGTACATGTATTTAATGCTCATCTTGGCTTTCACAAACAGTGCTATGATCCTGGCATACCCATGTTTAAAACTGGGTCCTGTCTCTTCCTGCATGGGTTTCAGGCAGACCAGTAAAGGATTAGAGTGAAAACCCAAACAAAATCCCCACCCCCACTTGCAAACCCCCTCCTACCTCCAACAGTCGCCCCCTATCTGTCTCAGAGCAATGTCTTTTCGCAGAGTGTCAACCCACCTCCAGAAATTCAGAGGGGATGAAGGGGAAGCAAATTATGGGATACAAAGAGTAGCTGGAGCACAGAGAAAGAAGACTTTTAGTCTTGGTTCTGAACACACATGAAATCCAGCGTGCTTTGAGTTGAAGCTCAACCAAGACGTGTTCCTATCTGAGGAATTTAATGAAAGTGCATCTCAGGCAGGAATAGTCAAAACTCCCCAGACTGAAAGTCAGACTCTCGGAGAAACAAAGCAGCAGGGCTGCTCAACTTTTCAGACATGCAGGCATTTACTTTGATCGGTGCTTTTTTTATCCTGCTCAACATCTCCTCTGGCAGCACAGAAGCTTACAGGTAAGTCAGACTAACAAAGCAAGTGATGTTTTCTGTGTTTTAACCCTATCTGCAGCTAAATTTTATATGGATGTACAAGAAATTAGCTCCAAAATAACCAAGGACATTGAGAATAGCATATAAACTGGCTGCTTCAAGATCTTATTCTTTAGGTGAAGTTTAAAATGCTGTCCCTGCAAACAGATGATGATGAGTGTGAGTCTTCTAAATGTGGTGCAGCAACTGTTTGTAACCAAAGGGCACCTGTTGCACCAAGGAGCTCCTACTCCCTGAGCTATTCCTGTTGATTTCTAGTCCAGTCTCAGATTCCTCCTCTCCCTCGGGGGAAAGCTGCTTTTAGAATTCCAATCCCACAACATCTAAACATCTGGGATATGAGAGTTTACCTTCAAGCTCTAAAATAAAGACAATAAAGGTGAGATGTACAGCCTTTAGATTTAGCTTTTTTAGATATACTCAGTAATTCAGTCAGTGGCACATAAAAAAAATATTTAATTCAACTAAAAATACATTTCTGCAATGTAATCGTTGCTTACTGTGGGTTATTTTAAGTGTAATGCTGAGCCCTTCCACACAACTGAGAATAGCTTGACACTAGAAATGCATTTGACTCCAGAACTCACACAAAGATAAAAGTACAGCTGAAAACTGGCTTGTGCACGCGGTATCAATATGCATCATGTGGAGAGTCTAATTTGTGCTTTCCTCCATCCTGTCTGCTGGATGTTGCTCCCCAGGAAGCCCTATTTCTATCCTTAAACAGGCTAAAGAGCAGACACATTTTATTAGTTGTTTGTTTTCAAGGTATTAATGGAAAACAGATGCTGCCATACCTTCTTTGAGAAAGGGGCTTTTTTGTGTGAAGACTTTTGGATATTAAAGGGGAGAGCTTTTAATGAAAAATAATTTTCACCACTGTGTTATTGTGGCTCTCTAGATAATTTTGCTTGCGTAGAAAATTCATTTGTTTCTGAATGTTTGATCCTCGAAACAGAGCATATCATTAATAATATGGCAGCTAAAATACCCATTTCCTCACTGCTTCTTCCACAAAGGCACAATCGACAAGTTCATACTGGAAGCCAAGCAGGCGTGTGTCGCTATGGAAGGAGGCTGGAGTGCTGCTATGGCTGGGTGAAAAACAATAAAGGGCAGTGCGAGGGTAGGATCTCTACATATTTAAATGGAAATGCAATTTACTAATATTTTATGGGGGAAAAAAGAATAGAAGGCAACCACACACTGTATTTTTCTGGAAGTGTATGTGATAGACCAATAAATAAAATAATGAATAGTTCTGAAGTGGAAGGAAAAGGATTTATGGTTTTCAAATACAAATCTGAAAAGTGTGTGATATAATTGCATGCAACCACTTTCTGGAAGGTGTTTAGTGCCATTCATCTCCTTCAGACCAGAACATTTACCCCTATTAAAGAAGCATGTTGTTGTCATCACCGTGCTTTATCATAGGGATGGTGTGTTCAGGGTGATGCGGTGTTAGTTTGTTGCCACGCTTAGAATTTGGTATGTAAGCTAAGATATTCAATGTTGCTCTCATCTGACCAGAGCGCCCTCTTCCACTTTTACTTTGTGTCCTACTAGGATTTTAAATTAATGTTTTTCATGTTTGGCAGACAAAAATGCCTTGGTAGGTTTGTGCTTCTGCCATAGTCTTAATGTTTTTTGAATGCTAAATTGAATAGTAATCTGTTAGATGTTTAAGCTTGAGAAAACCTAACATTAGTTCTTCCACATCTTTCTCCCTGATCTGTTGCGCTCCTGGGTCTTCATGATGCTGTCTGTTCAATAATATCCCTCAACAAACCTCCAAGGCCTTCACTGAACTGCTTTATTTACACTAGCAAGCATACATGTGAACTCTGTTTACCAGGTAACTTCCAATTAGTTACCTGCTATTTTAAATTATCACTTTGATTTTTAAAGGTACTTTTTAAAAACCCATCTAGGGACAAGTGCTGCAAATTAGCTGTTGCTATTGCACTATGATGCAAACATGGGACTGCTGTTTTGTTCAGTTTGTCTATGTCAATGTGTGTCTGTCCCTATCAAATAAACTTAAATAAATACATAAATAGATGCACTACATTTTATTTGGTAATGTCAGTCTAAAGGGAACTAAATACAAATGTGCAACACACTTTTTATTCAGACATTGTTTTGAAAACCATTCAGAAATTTTTTCTCACTTCACATGTATGTGCAACTTTGTGTTTGTCTAGACTTAACACTTCTATTCTGTTCTAAAACACAATGCAATTTGTGGTTGTAACTAGACAAAATGTAGAAAGATTCAAGGGATATGGTTTTGTTTTTTAACAAGGTACTGGAAGAATACTGCTTCTCATCCTTTTGAATGTTGTTCTTTTCATCAAAATTTCTTGACCCACAAAATTCGGAGGAAATGCCTGCATAATAGAAACTTGTGGTTTGACTGCAGTCCACCACTCTTGACCACTAATATGTCTGGTATATCGTGGTATTTTCTCCATGTTAAATGTTTTACCAGCTCAGTGCGAGCACGGCTGCAAGCATGGAGAGTGTGTTGGCCCCAACAAATGCAAGTGTTTTCCTGGATACACTGGAAAAACATGTAATCAAGGTGGGTATTCCCGGTCAGTGAGGAAGGGGATGGATAACATAGGTCTGAGTGGGTTCAAATTATTAATGTACTTTAACAGTTTGTTAAAGTACATTATTTTTCCACACCATTTTTAGATGTTTAAACTTAGATGTAAAGGTGGTTCTTTTGGTTGTTGTTTTTTTTTTTTTTTTAGATCTGAATGAGTGTGGCTTAAAACCTCGTCCCTGTGAGCATCGCTGCATGAACACACATGGTAGTTACAAGTGCTACTGTCTAAATGGATACATGCTAATGTCTGATGGATCATGTGCAAGTGAGTTCCTTTCCTCCTTCTCACATACAATTACTTCAAATGTAAAGCAAAATTCAAAACTTAATGTCTGAGCATGTGCATTATGTTAATGCGCTCAGATTCCAGAACGTGCTCTATCGCTCACTGCCAGTATGGATGTGAGGAAGTAGAGGGGGAGATTCGCTGCCTCTGTCCATCTGCAGGTCTTCAACTAGGCCAAGATGAGAGAACATGTGTAGGTGAGCTGACATGTTAACAAGGAGTACTATTCAACTTCAAAAGAAGGAATAAAGAGAATGACTTTGCCTTTCAAAGTCTCATATGGGATACTCATTTTCCTGGATAAAGTCATAACTTTACACTGTTAGGCTGATAGATTATAAATGCAATAAGGTTTTATTCTTCTCTGTTTGAGCTATGACTGAGCCAGACTACACATAGATTACAAAATCCTAAATAGTCCTACTCTTCCAGTTCTAGATGACCTCATTTCAATAGTGCTTCTGATCTAACGTGTTCAGCAGTAATTTGACAAGAAAAGCAGGCTTTCACTTTTAAGGTAAGCCAAAAACTAACCAAGCCCAGATGTTCTGTATAGTGCTGATGGGACACATTCTGACCTTGTACTCCACATTAAATTTCAACTTTGGCTGCACCAGATTGGATGAAAAAACATGCCCAGACTTTTAGCGGTTAACCACAGATTGAGATATCTATTATCAAACATAGAAGTAACAAGTAAGTTACTTCTATGTGGCTTAATGAAAATGAAAATAAAATATAAAATATAATTTATGCACCCCTCAATAAGGAGCTTAACTTCAACAAAAATGTTTCCTTGTTGTATATCAATTTTTTTCTCTTCAGATATTGATGAATGCACATCTGGGAAGAACCTGTGCCCATACAACAGACAATGTGTGAACACCTTTGGCAGCTACTACTGCAAGTGCCAGAATGGCTATGATCTAAAATACGTCAACGGAAAATATGAGTGTGTAGGTGGGTCTACAAGGAGATTTTTAAGGTGAAACATCTGCTACTAATGATGCTTTTGAAAGTACAAGCAGTGTTCTCCTGATTGCAGATCTCGATGAGTGTGCAGATGAAACCCACAAGTGCAGCCAACATGCCGTCTGTCTGAACACTCATGGTTCTTACAGGTGTAGGTGCAAACCTGGCTTCAGAGGCAATGGCTTTGAATGCTCTGGTAAGGCAATATTTTAAAACAATCACTTTTATGAATGCTTCTCAAACTGTACAGAAACAAGTAAGAAGCAGAAGGATGAGGGCTTCCCCAGATCAAGGCAGCCAGTCAGACTGGTCAGAAGTAGTTTTACAGCTGCACATTTCATTTAGATTATTTAACCATCAGCAAGCGGGAACATAGCCAAGGCTAGTTTCCTGCTTTTGGAGTTCACTCGATGTTAAAGACTTTAAGAGACTTGGATTGAAAACACACCTGTGTAAATATGAAACTTCATTGTAACCAGCTCATTTTGGAGAGAATGAGAAGAAAAGACAAACCTGCGCTCTTTGAAGTAGGACTGAGATCACAATAAACAAAGACTCTCTAGGTCAGAGGTTTCAGCACAAATGAAGATGCGTTTATTTTTTATAGCCAAGCCATTTTATCAGAGGTCATGGGATGGAGACAAAGGCAGTGCAGACGATTCCCTCAATGGTGAGATGATATGTGAGGATGATTTCTTCCGATGCTTTAGCTTTTCTTATGTTGGCTTATTTTGTCTCTGTCTTGCTCGCTGCTGGAAATGTGCCACCACATTAGCCATTGCTTGAAACTTCCAGCATGACAGAGCTGATATGAGCGATCACTTTTGCATGCAAAGTACTAATTTAGGTTTGGCATTCATGATTTAATTTTCCAGCCACTCTTAATCAGCATGCAGAGTTCACATGCTACTTTTTGTTCTGCTTTTGTAAAAAAAAAAAAAAGAAGAAGAAGAAGCTGCAAGGAAGCCGGGAGCAAAAAGAGCAGCTGCAGAATGGATACAAACAACAAACAGGTCCTGGTAAAATACTAATTTTTAACTGCACATCCGGGTGTGTGTTTCGGTTCCCTTTCCTGTCTGCAGTCATCCCAGACTCCCAGGTGAGGCCAGAGATCCTGGGAGGAAAGTTAAGCAACGAGGAGATAAAAAATGCCATCCCCGAAACAGTCCCGACACCGTCCCCCAAGGTCCTCCATCAACCTTTCGACTACGATGGAGAGGTCTATGTTGGGACCCCGACGAAGAAAAGAAAAGAGGAATTTCCTGAGGAGAAGGAGGAGGAAGAGGAAGAGAACCAGCTCAACCCAAGAGGAGATGTTTTCAGTGAGTGTCTTCTCTTTAGCTGTTCTGTTGTAAATCACAGACAGAAATTCTGGTCTCTGTCCAATGCATTGACCAGCAGCTGAAATAAACATCAGCTCAGGATGAAGCTCTTGACCAAAGAAGTAGTAAAGGAAGGGTTGATGCCTCAGACTGCATTACCTTTGACTCTGAGCCTCTGAGGTTGGCTAGTGAATGGGTTCCCATTGCCCTGGAAATAGAAATATACCTGAATATTAATGTAAAGCATCAAAAATAGTGTTATTGCTATCAGTCACTGTTGCTGTGCAGCAAAAGGATCCTGGGATCAATTCCCACAAATGGCCCTTTCTAAATTGAGTTGACCTGTTCCGTGTATCCCAGCTTGCAGCCTCAAGCACCCCAGCAAGGATTAAGCTTTTTGCATCTATACACCAAAAATATTTGCCCATTGCTCTTTGCAACATAACTCAAACCAGATCAGACTGGATGAAAAGCTTGGTGCACTCCTTCAGTGTGTCCCAAGATGGATTGCAAGCACACTGCCAAACTAATGCAGAGACAAGTGTCAAAGAGCTCTAACAGTGGTGTGAGGAAAGCTGTCCACAATGTCTGCAGAGTGTATTTTTATCTGTATTTACACGATCTGAACCCCAAAGGGACACATGTTAGTGACAGCTGTGAACAGGGTTTCTCTTTACCCGTTATGTAACTTCTGTTGGTTTGTGATGACAGAATTTTATTTAGGTGTATCAGCATAAGAAACATTGAATACAAATGTACATCACACTTTGTAGGTTTTTATTTTGAAAAAAAAAAAAAGTTTAAGCTGTGTATGATTTTCCTTCCACGTTGTCTTTATGCCCTGCTTTTCTAGTCTATCAAACAATATGCAGTGTGACAAATTGTAAGGAAGTTCAAGGAGTATGAATGCTTTTGCAAAGCACAATATACCATTTTCCTACTGTACTGTCCTTTACCCCAGGACAGCTGTGGCTAATCTCCAGTAGCTAACCACCATCACTGTGTGAGTGTGGGCGTGAATGCATGAATGACTGTAGAGTGAAGCGCTTTGGGGTCCTCTTGATTTGATTAAGCATGATGTGAGTACAAAGCCAGTTACCATTTACCATTTACTGTCAACTCTAACCTGATAGTAAAATGTTTAGATTCTCTCATACTATATTTGTTGAAGGAAATAGAGATAGAAATAACCAAATGAGAAGCCAGCAATGTAGAACTGATCTAATATTTCTCTTTATCAGATATAAATGCATAGAGCAAAGAGGTCATATTGTAGCATTAATTTCTCTTAGAAACCTGACAACTGAGGTTGCCTTTCACCTCCTCGCTTGATCTTTGTGAAAATACAAGCCTCTGTGTTAGACCTGTGATAGCAAGAGGAGACAAGCCCCAAGACATCCATCACCTCTGGGACGGATTTTTTTTTTTTGCTCTTCTGGCATGTGCAAGCCTAAGAATAAAACTCATCTGGAGCATGCTTCCTAGTCTCATAATGGAGTGTAAAAGGGAAGGAAGATTGCGAAGTCCCCACAAGCCTTTTATTATGTTTTCCCCAAACAGCTGTTGTGCTAAAAGACTTGCCCCCCAGTAGGAAAAGCCTGTCATCACCACTCTAGGTCTCTCTAACACCAGCCCCACTGTGAGCTGAGCAGGTTCAGTAACCCCAGCTGTCACTCATCTGAGTCTCAAAGGGCTGCTTTTCACATGCAGTGGTTTACTGCAAGAGCTTTAAAATGCTTGGAGTGGGGGGTTCAAACCTAAAGTTGAAGCTCAATTTTAAAACATTATGGCAAATGGAGAACAGGTCTACACCTGTTGGTTAAAAGCCCCATTGGACCATTGATAACATCAGAATCTCTATTTGGAAAGCTAAAGAAGATACAACTTTTGTACAGCTTATTTTCTTGAAATGTTTACTTACACAAACTTATTTTAAAAACATCAACTGTGCCACTATTAACCCTCTTTTGAGGGTTGTTCATGAAGGTAAGGTGTTTTAGCCGAGTCAATGCCTCCCTCCATCGCAGTCTGTGAAAACATAATTTCTTGAACCTCCCGTACTTAAAGGTAGTTCTCCCACATTCCAGCTAAAACAAGAGACAATGTGGGGTCTGGCCTCACATAGGTTCTGTCTGATTCTCAGCAAACAGAGTCTAATCTCCCTATTCTCAGCAGGAAGCTGGGGCTGCCTACTCATCACAGAGTTGCCAACTCTCTCTTGACTGGATATGTATCAAAGCAATAGATCAAGATCAAGAAGGTTTACTGAACAATTGTAAATGTTCCCGTTTCAGGGATAGAGGAGTCAATAGGTCAGTCAATGTAAGTAAGCTGCTATTCAAACAAAATGCATAGAATTAGAAACATAAAACTTGCTTAGGGAGCAAGTAGCTGAAAACCCTATTTTTTTTAATTTTTTTTTATAAAACCCCAATTTTCTATTTTACACTACACTCAATGATTGTTTTTTTATTGAAAAGACCATTGTTCAAACATCATAAACAAAAAGGGAGTGATGATTTCATCATTTTATCTGTGAAGCATTATATTCACTCACACAAAGCTCAAGCATTTTATTTTACTTTTTTAAATAATCGGACTGTTTTACATGCTAGTTATTTTATTTTATTTTTTTGGCTGGGGTCTATTTTTACACCTAAATATGTGATGCTGGAGGAGGAAAAGTCCAAGAAAGGGTTATAGATGGAGCCACTGGATTTAAAAAGCGTGACCTTTGTCTGAAAAAAAATATTGTTTTAAATCTATTTGACAGCATATAAATGAAGACTTTTGTGTTAGTGACTTTTTGATGATATAAAGATTTAATATATAGTGTTGACCTTGTATGTGGTTTCAGACTGGCTTAATTCTGAGCAGGTCTTAGCTTAAACATTATTTCTAACCTTGATTCTGTGTTTCCAAACTGTGGTATTTCAAACTGATGTTTAGTTCAGCTAATGACAATTTGTCCAAACCCCATTTCATAAGGGGAAAAAAAGCTAACTTTTCCTTAAAAAGTTAAATCATGTCAAAAACTTCTAACTTTCATAGCTTGAAAAATGAATGGATAAAAAACAATTCTCTGTTTATTTATTTCTTTTTTCTTCTCTAAATTCAGTATCAGAGGACTTTGAGTCAGTGTTTGGCCCAGCCACAGAAGTCAAAGAAATCTACATTGAACCACCTCAGGAAGGTAATCAAAAACATGTTTTAGACACAATAAAAATGGTCTGTGGGTGGCCAATTGTAAAAGTGTACAACTGTTTTACTTTTCTTCCAACTAGAATATGTCCTGGACTGCAACTTTGATCAGGGAGCCTGTGAATGGGTCCAAGATAAAACTGATGACATGGACTGGACTGTGGCATACCATGATAAGGGTGACGAAAGAGTGCTGCAGAATATTTATTTCCTGTTTAGATACAGCTACTAAAATACCGTTAAATCCACTCAGGTGGTGAGTACTACATGGCTTTGAGTGGGCTGATCGGTGGCAGAGAAGATGTGGCCAAGCTGAAATTGCTTCTCAGTGACCGAGCCCAACATGGCAGCTTCTGCCTGACCTTTGACTACCGTATGGTAGGTCACAACATAGGCTCGCTCAAGGTGCTGCTGGACAACAATGCTTACCCTGTTTGGGAGCAAAGCCAAAGCAAAAACCACAGCTGGCAAACAGAATTCCTCACTGTGGCCTGGAAGGAGGAGGCCCCACAGTCTGTGAGTCACTCTTTTATGAAAAACATTTTTCTTAGATTATTGTCATCATGAAGAAATTGACTTTAATAACAGCTATGCATGAACGTCATAACAAATATTTGACGTGCTGTCAAATACGTAGATCTACAATTCTGTTTTATTTGACTGGAGTGTATTAAAACAAATTTTTCAAATTAATAATACAATAATTGAACCAAATGTCTTTCAGATTATCTTTGAAGCTCAACGCGGGAAAGGCATTGGAGGTGAAATTGGGTTGGATAATGTTGTGCTGACCTCAGGGCCCTGTCAAGAAGATGCAGGTCCAATCTTTTAGGAAAAAAAATCATCAAGGATTATTGTGCTTCAATAACCTGCACAGTCAGATTATGTACAATAAGTGAATGCAACTTTGCTTTCACTCCAGGCTGGTACATTGATCTGAACATTGTTTATTTTAAGTTAATAGCTAGTCAAAATAAAACACAAATGACTCATATCTCAGGAACAGATGGTAGAGCTAACTTTGTCAGTTTCTTTAAACAGTATTCTGCTTAACTTACATTGTGTATGTGACAGTACGTTAGTGAAGTAAACTACATAAAATGCAAGATGTAATGTGAATGAAATTGTAGATGACTTAGGTTTTTGAAGGCTTTTTTGGTTGAAACAGGAAAAGGTGTCAGTGCATATATGCTGCAACATTTGTATTGAAAATATGGTGTATGGTTACAATAAACATGTTTTTTTCTAATAGTGGGAAAGATTATTCATTTTAATAGTTTTTTTCTATTGAATTGTGAAAAACATAGAAAAATATATTTCCTCTATGTATTTTAAGTTAGTTAAATAAAATGTACACTGGAAGACAGCTTGTTTTCCAGCATCCCCTTGTATTTAGCTTCATCTGTCTTGATTATGTCTTGTTTCTCCATTGGGATGTCGTATTTATGGTTTTATTTTTCTGACAAAAGCAATGTTTGGCAGTGTAGTCCTAAAAAAAAAATAATAATAATATGATTCTTATCAGACCAGATTACCTTCTTGCAGATGTTTGATGTGTCCCCACATTGATTGTAGCAAACATTAAACAATACTCTGTATGGTTTTCTTTCAAAAATTTTACAATCTTGCCACTCTTTCAGAAACGCTAGACTTGTGGAATGCAAAAGTTATAGTTATTCTGTCAACAGATTTTGTTCCTCTACCAAAGCACTGTATCTTTGTTTGAAGCTCCTTCAGAGTCATTATGAGAATAGCTTCTTCTCTTGCACGGCCCATCAATTTAAGTGGATTTCTATATCTTCTTAGGCTTTCCCAGTTGTGTCATACATTTTCAGTTAGATTTTAGAATGATGGACTGAACTTCTTGAAGTTTAGTATATTGTTTTATAACCTAATACCACTTTAAATTACTGCATAGGGTTATCTGTGCTTTATCTGGCATGCATTTTGATCTTCCTTATGGAGCGTGTTTATTAATGTTTTCGAACAACCAACTGAGAACTCTAAGATACACTGGTTGTGTTATGCAGGGAACTATTTCCACTGGAAACATTGTACCCACAGCCACCCTGGGGCAGAAAGACACTTCGTCACTGGGCCCGCTGATCAAAACCAGCAGGGAATGCGGGTGAACTGTCTTGCCCAAGGACACAACAGTTAAAGCTTGCAGCTGTAACATGACAACACCTGAAAGTATTCAAGGCGGTTAAATTCTTCTACTTGACTTTTTGTAGTATCTTAGCACTACAAAAAGTGGTAAGATACTAAATGTCACCATTGCCTAAATGTCACCATCTAGCGGTCAAACAGAATTACTACAAAAACCTACAAGAAAAGTCGTGCTTGCTATCGGTGTAAATTAAGTAAAGAAAGCGAACGATAATTGTTTACTTTATTTTTAAGAAAACGTGGCATCGAGTATTCTCACAAATAAATATAAGGTATGGAAGCTGAAAAGGGCTTGAGTTATTATTGCAGCCCTCGTTGTGTTTCTATTAAGATCACATGACCTAGCGGCTAGCTGCTCTATTAGCACAGTCTCTAGGAGTTGAGCAGGAAACGCTGTGAGCTGACGTTATTTGAGCTGCCAAACGAAAGAAATCATTATATTCAAAATATTTTACTACTTGTTACCACTATTTTAGCAGCTATCTGATTAGAACTGCGAAGCACGTTAGGAGAAATCGTCTCGGTAAGTAAAGCCAGGCTAGCTAGTTTAGTTTTTCATTACCCTTTCCATCTGTTATCTATTTTCAACTTAACCTAGCACAGCCTAAGCTTAGCTGGCCTTTAGACCTGGAATCATTTGTCTTTCAAATTAGTTGCTACATTTTACAGGAGGTTAATGTTTTTGTACGTTGTGACGACAAGTTAGGCCTTCATAGATTAACGGTGTACGTTTTTATTGCTATTTTCATCCGTAACTTCTGCCCTGAAGCGTATGCTAATCAGGAAAATGACTGCTTGTCATTGTGCTTCATATAGATAGATGTTCTCTGTATGGCTGCCATCATCAAAGTTAAGCAAATGAGCATGTGATCTAATACTGTGGCTAACAGCATATGATCTGGCCCAGTGGAGGAAGCCAACGTCAAACTGGGGTAAGAATAAATGACAATTATCCTATTTTGTGTCAGTGCTATAAAGACAGATATCTTTACATGTAAACCTCAATAAATTCAATATACCTGAAATGTTAATTTATTTTAGAGATTCAGTTCTGATGATTTTGCAATTTACTGAATAAATTCCTGTGTTATCTTTCTATTAGGTAAACAGTTTCTCAGTGTGTGATAAGTAGTTAATAGCCATGACGGCAAGGAAGTCCCTGCTTAAAGTCATCTTGCTTGGTGATGGTGGCGTTGGAAAGAGCTCCATAATGAATCGGTATGTCACCAACAAGTTTGATGCCCACCTCTTCCACACTATTGGTGTTGAGTTCCTAAACAAGACCCTCGAGGTGGACGGGAATCAGGTAACCCTACAGATCTGGGACACTGCCGGCCAAGAGCGCTTTCGCAGCCTGAGGACTCCTTTTTATCGTGGCTCCGATTGCTGTCTGCTAACCTTCAGCGTGGATGATAACCAGAGTTTTCTCAACTTGAGCAACTGGAAGAAAGAGTTCATCTACTATGCTGATGTCAAGGAGCCTGAGAACTTCCCGTTTGTGGTATTGGGCAACAAAGTGGACGTGACAGAGAGGCAGGTGTCTACAGAGGAAGCTCAGATGTGGTGCCAGGAAAATGGTGACTACCCGTACTTTGAGACCAGTGCCAAGGATGCCACAAATGTAGCTGTGGCTTTTGAGGAAGCAGTCCATAGAGCGCTGGCTGCAGATGACAAAGCGGATCACCTCATCCCCACAGACACGGTCAAGCTCCACAGAAAGCCTCGCTCTGCCACTTCTTGCTGTTCATAAAATCCTGAAGCTATCACTAGTAATCCTCTGATATGCCTGTCATGTTTTGAGGCTGTAGGCATAATATGCTGTAGTAATAAATTATGCTACTAGCTTTTTTTTAATTATTATTGTTATTATTTCTCCAAGGTTCATTGATGCCAACTGTTGAACTTCTGCCCAGAATACACAAGAAACACTAACTCCATTCATGACCAATTACAAATGAACTTAAGGAACTTTTGCATTGATTTAGCTTTGGCATGTTTTAAAATTCTTTATGCATTAAAATAGTAAATGTTCCAGTTTTCTGCTGTCATAATGACACATGCTGCTTGGATGTGAGTGCAAATATTATCGGGCTTCCAAATGTGATTGTGCAACACAATTACAGAATTTAATTGCATTGTATTAAAATCACTTGTATCACCCAATAACTGTTTCTAATGATTATGAATGATCTAAATCCCGTCTTTAGAAAAGCTAACCACAGAGACGTTTGAGTACTACCCTTTAAAACTGTGTAATGTATTTGCATCATAAATTAAAGCTGTGTTGGAGAAACCGTCATGAACATGTTTCCTTCTGGGAATAAACTTAAAGAATAACTTGCATGACAAATTTGAGCCTTCAAGTTTCTGCAAATCTTTGTATTCTGAAACCTAGATGATGTTCAAATTAGATTTTTTTTTTAAATATGAAAGTTTTTTTCAGCCCTATTTTAAAATAATCCTTAATGCACTCTTGACATGAAGATCTCTATTGAAGTTCTTTAGAAAAAAAATAAATAAAAAAGTGTATTTGACTAAAACTAATATAGAATGTTAACGCTTTTATAGAGGGCCATAATTCAACAGATAATTTGTCAAATATTTATGTATGTGGTACTTTAAAACTGGAATAAACACAATAAATTTGAATACTTACCTAAAGGCCTCCAATTTTTAATACACAAATTATTAACTCTTAAAAAGGCTAGGTGTTTTTTCATTGTTTCCTATGCAACAATCCATCGCAAAATACTTTAAAACGTGATTGTGGATCATCAGTCTGACTCGTAAGATGTGATCACAATAATCTACACAACATTTTTAACTATACACCAATGAACTTTTCTATTACATTGTCAGCTGACTTTGATGGATAAAGTGTACTGATAAAATACATTCAGGATGTGGTGCAACTTAGCACTATTCAGTTAAATACTGAAATAGTTATATGTGCGTTATATGATTTCCATTTTTGACTTAATTTTTTTTGTAAGAGACATTTTCCTAGAGATTAAACTAAAAACTCTTATTGGGGAGGTCTAATTTGTTTGTGCTGTTTTGATTTTTCTATAATAATGCTTGAACTTATAAAGAACAGGAAATGTTTGTATATCAAAGAATAACGTAATTGTGTATTAAACTACAAGTCTTATTTATTCTTATGAATTTACTTTAAGAACAAAGCTTCATTGTCAGATAAATAAAAGTTATCCCGGAGTAAAGTAGAGAAAAATGTCACATTGAAAATAAAATCACTATTATTTTATACAAATTTCTTTTAGCCATACTTTTTATTTAATGCAACAGAAAAAGAATAGACAAGCATTTTTGATTTTTATATATACAACGAAAAGAGTACATTCTGATCTTGGTGTGGCATGATTAACTTAGGAGATGTTTCTTTCCAAGAAACTGGACTTTCCGTTCAAATGCCGTCGAGCGTATCGGGGCGTTGATTTCATAGAAAGGATTCATTGCAAACTGGAAGATAAAACGTAATTGTAAGACAGTCAGCCTATCAAATTAGGGTTAATAGAGTCACACAGAACACAACTCACCTTAATGTATAAATCATACACATCGTTAAAAAAGTTTTTGATTCCATCTTCTTGTCGAGCATCGTGCAGCATGATGAATCTTATTTGTATGGCAGTTAATTAAAGAAAATAAACCAAGGCAAATATGATAAACATGCATATAAAAAAGGTAAAAGAAACGACTATTATGTTGTGGTTTTCAACATGCCTGGTACCACTTAGTTTTTAGTGTAGTTGGTAATTGGTTTTGGACAATTTTCTACTCAGAAACTCAAAATGTCCATCTTTTTCCATTCAGTGGATACAGCATATCTATGTGTGATTATAGAACTTAGAAAAAAACAATAGATAATACACAAAAGGATATGTCCTGCTGTGACGAAGGCTGAGACAAACCACTCGTTGAACTTGTCCACAGTTTTCAGGTACATGCTGTTGGACAGCCACATGTTCTCGTCCACCAAGTCTAGGGCAGCGTGTGCGATGAACTGGTTGAGGTGACGATGGTCATCCTGTGGTCAATGAAACACATATTATAAATGAGGATCAAAATACAAAAATTTCTAATGAATCTTGAAAAGTATGAAAACATAGCAATCAGCTTTATAAGAGTCTGTTAGAAGGGTTAGCTCAACTGTAAAGCATACAGAGCTGTATCTATGTTTATAACTTGTAGAAAGAACCTTGTCCTGTACAAAAAGGAAACCAATGATTAAGACAAGTTATGACAACATTCTATTACTTTTTTAAAAGTTTCTTGCTGTTCATCTTCTATACACAGAGCTTGTAGACTATAATGTATTTAATAAACTATTAAATAGGATGTTTAATAATGAAAATAAGCAACAAAAATTGTGGAATTTTCAGTTCAGTTTTCTGAAAGCTGCAGCATTTTGAAATACAAACTGTTTGACACTTGAACAGTTAGTGGCATCCAATGTCTGCTTGATGCAAAGAGACATAAAAGTACAAAAACAACAACAACACGGATTCCAAATCACAACCATCACATAATTTGTTTTCAGTTTCAGGGTTGGTGCAATGTTTTAGCACACCTAAAAGGTAGACCAAAAAATGGAGAAAAAAAAATGGAAGAAAACAGTTGGACTTTGTTTTGCATATTTACTTTCAAAGCATCTCGGGACGTTATTGTTAATTTATTTCGGTATTTCACGCCAAGTCAATCTCCGCAGCTGCAGCTGGACAATGGTATATTTTTCTGTTCACTTACTAACTAACATATTAATCTCAGAATGTTCACATTTGTCCAACTCGGTTACAGCGTTTTTTGAAAAAAAAAAAAAAAAAAAATATATATATATATAAATATATAAATATATATATAAATAAATAAAAA
>CAEFZY010013247.1:0-106114 GCA_903066815.1 Brachyrhaphis roseni
ACTGTTTGGAAAGAAAAGCTAAGGTATATTACTAAAACTTTGAAAACTCTTTCTGTGTACCGTCTGTATGTAGGCACATGCGGCTTATAAACAGGTGTGGCTTATGTATGTACAAAATTGTTTTCCCTTTAAGAATGTACTGTGTGCGGCTTATAATCAGGTGCGCTCTATAGTCCGGAAAATACGGTACATTAGAATGAATTCACATAAAAGGGCAAGTTAGGTGAGAATAAAAAAAACAAAGATGTTTTTCTACAAAACCATCAGCAATTCCTCAAAAACAGCAACGTTTAAAATCAAATCTGAACCAGAAGACATCATTCTCATAAAATACTAAACCCTTACACATCTAGGTATGCTATGTGAAAGAAAAAACAAACATGGTCTTTAATTGTTCCACCTTGAAGCAATGTTATGTTGTTATATTTAGCAAACAAACCCAGTAAGACAAAAATAAGTCAGCAATATTACCATGCCAAAAATCACAAGTCCTGTATTTATTTCTCAAGTCAAGTCTCTTTTCTTATACTTTACTTCCCTTAATTTAGCTTTATGCATTTTATAGCAGTTCATTTCAGTGACTTGTGTCATTTCCGTCTTATAGTCAGTTTTTTTAATCCTCAAATCTCAATTTATCGTGTATACATGTGTGTTTCCTGCTTCAATATTGCAGAGAATGCCCAGCAGTTCTCCATGTATTGTTCGACTCCCTTTAATCGGCGAGATCTGTTACAAAACATCATCAGAAGCCAGCAGTATTCCAAACATCCCTTCCTGTTGTGTGCATGGTTTGTTAATTCAACCAAATGGGACGACTTGTGTCCTCACTGGGACAAGCTAATTGTTCTATTAAATAAATAGGTTATATATTAACATTTCTATTTCTGTTAGATAACCTTCCCAGTAGCACAAGCAAATATCTTAAGCAGGTTGTTGTGTGCTGCTTGCTGCACAGTACTGCTAATAGGTTCACCTTAAAAAAACTCACCACAAACAAATTTCTTTGAGACTAATAGTGCTGTAGTGAAGCCCAAGGAACCAGAAACCAAGTCAAGGCTAAGATTATGGGGGACTTTTACTGCCATAAGTCAAGAGTACACATTTTCAATCTGAAAGCAGGATTTCAAGGCTTTGTTCTTAAAACTTGTAATGGTTGTTCTAAAAACTATTTCTCTCTTTCAAGTATTCACTGTATTCGTCAAACCGTTCTCCTCGCACTTGGCATCAGATCTCACAAACCTCTCTGCTCGCTTGTGAATCATTTCCTGCTCTGTCTGGAAACCTCTCAGCCAATAGAATAAAAATGTTATACTGGGTGCGTTTGTTTCCTTGTGTCAGTGTGGCTGAAGTCCTGCTTTCAAACTAAGAATGTAAGCACAACTGCTAAAAGTTTTGAGAACAAAATATATGAAATCCTGCTTTCAGACAGAGTGTGTGTGTTCTCGACATATGGCAGAAAAATTCCCCACATGGCTCCATTTAAAAGAAAAATGTATTTCTGTTCGTTAACCCGGCCTCTTTTGTGTCTTTTGTTAAATTAATGATTCTGACATTATATTAGATGATTTTAGTTTTCTGTGGCTTATTTGCTCATGCTTTATGTGTTTTATAACAATTCTTTAATAGATCTAAGTTATTTGGATTAGATCTCACAGCTATTAAAGAAACCTTATGTGGCATTTACGGTACATATATTCGTTTAGACGCACTAATTCTTAATTTCTTGGAACTTCAGTCCTTTATACAACTGCAGACAAAAGTTTTGAAGAATAATATGAAAAGCAAAAGTTTGATCTCAGACAGAAATTCCTGACCAGCTGGTGAAAATACAACTACAGTCTGGGCTTCTCTTTGTCAGGTTTTCCAGCAAGGGGCTTCAAGATGGTGGAAAATGGCTGAGTGGGTGTGTGCACAATTCCAACTGGGAATCAAGGCTATTTATGGGCTGAGTAAGGATTTTTTTTTTTTTTTTCCAGATTGACACGGCCAAATCACACTTTAGAGCTGAATTTGCTTCCTTCATAACAGCTTTTTAAAGTGATAATCAAAAAAGTCACACCATTTCAACTCCGAACTGTTTGACTGAAGTGCAACTAGATTTTTGTAAAAGGTTATTAGATCATTTTCAGACTTGACTTGGATTTTTTACCTGAATCAGCCTCGAGGTTTGGGACTTGCAGAGAGGATGTTAACAGTTTATCACAACTTGTTTTGTTTTTATTAGATTCATAGTAATGGCCACAGATGTTCCTCTCCAAATGAAGGCTGCACGAAATGACTTTAGGGTTTGCACCAACAGCCTGTTGACTCACTGTTAAGCTGACTTCACTGACCAAAGCTTCCAACTTCCCTAAATAAAAACATTTTTGGCCTTCTAAATATGTCAAAAAAATGTTTGGCTCACTGCACTTCGTCTTTTTTTTCTTTTGCAATGCATGATTTAATGCAAATTAAATACACAATTCTGACACTTCTATGTGACTGTAAGGAGGACGTACTCCAATGAAAAGAATCACAATAAATTCACAATAGTGGTTCTGCTGCACCACACCAGAATAGAATAATAAGGTCATTAGCAATTTATCTACACAAAGAGGAGGTAATTAAGCTATTTCATTCCAGTGTTTTGTACCTGTGGCACATCTAAAAACTGCAGGACAGCGGCCCTCGAGGACTGGAGTTTGACACCTGTGCCATAAAGGAAAAGTAAGAAAAGCGGAAGAAAATATGCAATAATTGAAACTGATAATCAACTGTATCAAATGTCCTTGTTTTTTTGTTTTAAGATTTTGCAGCCCAATATCACATTAACAAAAGGTCGTGGTACATAAACAATATTTAGCATTTATTACTAATCATGTTGAAATGTTACACATTAAATCTACCCACATAAGCATAACTAGATATAATTACTAAGGCATGCTTTCTTGCTTATTAGTATAAATTGCACTCAGGATGCAGAGCTGCTTTCATACAATGACAGTTTCTGCATTTTCTGCGCTTTAGGGGTCCAGAAGCCTAGTTTTATTGGTCAATTATTCAAACAGTATAGGCAGTTTGATTTAAATGGGTTAAATCTAAAATTGGTAATGTTTTTTCATGGTGAAATGTCAAAAAAAAAAAAAAAAAAAAAAAACTTACAGTTTACTCCTACCTGTACACAATGGCTCTCATCCTGATTTTAAACGGCGCAGATTTCAGATGGCAGCGGATTTAAAGTAAGTCAGAGGCTCCGACAAGCCCTTCGTTTCAACTGCTGGGTTACGGTTCCTCAGAAATGGCTCTAAAGATGTGCTGTCTGAGTACATCAGAAATCAAATTCTTGGTCGTTCCCAACAGGCTCCCAGTAAGGTGAAGCGAAAAGCTGCTTGACAGATAGTTGAAGATTTTGCACAGGGTTCTAAATTCAAAAAGGTGCAAGAGAACAGAACTGCACTCTCTTCACCACACTTGATTCCCTTTTGTGCTACTTGCTTCATTTTTACAGCAGGTTTGTTGCATAGACAAATGTAGAAACTAAACTCTTTATTCTAGCTGCTTCACCCCATTGTGTTGCATTGCACTTGTTTACCCACCTTCACCCAGAGGATGAAGCTGGGTGAACCCTTTGGATCAAGAGGGTGCTGGTCCAAACTAAGTACAGCTGTCCACCAGCACTTCATGCTTCCTCCTCCTAACAACATTGCAGAAAGACTGCAAAAGTGCTATTCTCTAGTAAGCAATATCTGTAGAACTGTCAGGAGGAAAATACGAGATATGAAACCAAACCATATAGAGAAGCTAAAGGCTCCTATTACAGTAAGCTGGGCTGGTTTAATGCTACAGCAGAGCTGTAGTCACAACCACATTTGCGTTGCAGTAACTCTTGCATAAAGAGCACCGACACCTTTTCAGAGGCCAAACAAGTAAAAGGATGGCGTTACTGAAAGTTAGCAGCCAATAAAAATACAGTTTGCATGCTCTGCAAGTGAGTGATCATGATCTTCAGCACTTTAAAAAAAAAATAACTTGAAGCTTAATAAGAAACACAGGCTCAGTGATTTATTTTTAGAGCAACATTAAGCTTCTGCATCTCTGCAAAATGGTCCTGTGGTAGACTGACTTGGTGTTTCGGATCTGAGGGTGACAAGCATAACACTTTGAAGTTGGGTCACTGTGATCGTGCTTGTTTTTGATTTTCTCTGGCTCAGAGTGCTTCTGTCAGACAGCACAGTCTCCGGTGCCATCGCACCACAGATAAACAAAAATAAGAAGTGTCTGCTCCCTCTCTCTGACTGTGGCATTCTTTGCTTTCAACCTGGAAAACATTTGTTTGAAATCTAATAACTAGTGCACATAAAATACATGTTTCCAGGTCTTGTCTTATTTTCTTTCTGGAAAAGATTTGTTTTTTGGGTTTTTTTCAACGGTAGTCTAAGCATTGTTGTAGTTAATAAGCAACTATGAAAATGATTAATTGTATTGATCAATACCTGATTTCAGAATAACTCCTGTCTTTTTCATTCCTTATTCTCAGATTGTTGTTTACGAAAAAATGAACAAACTGACCTGCATGTTCGAGTTCACACTTCCCTCCAATCAGTGAGATGAGATTTTCAAGTGGAGTTTCAATAAAGTCTTGGTTTAACAGGATTTTTTTTTATTTTTATTTTTTATCTGCTGCATGGACTGAAGAAGCCCCAAATTGATCTCTGTGTGAGACTTTAAAGTGCAAAGCTGTGAAGGAGCTATACAGAGTTTAATTTTAAACACATGGATCGCTTTGTATGAGGAAGAGAGAAATCGATGTGGCCTACATCTCCTGGCTGCTTCTAAAATGTTTCGGGTTTAACGCGCCTCTCAAAAGTGTTTGTTACTTCATTTGTTTTTGTTTTTTTTGTTGTTTTTTTACATTGTGAAAGTAGTTTTCGGTGTTTATGTGATAAGCCAACACAAATACAGACCATAATAGTGAAGAAGCAGGAAAACTACTATTACCAAAAAGCTTTACAAATAGAAATATGAATGAATGTGGCATGTATTTTCATTACTTCGACCTGCCAATTAAAATCTAGTAGTCAGAAGTCATCAAGTGAAAAAACGAAGAGTCCAAATATGTGTAATTTACTCTCAGTGTAATTTCCAGCTGGCCTCAAAGGTTTATTAGGGAACATTAATGAACAAAAAGCATCTTGAAGATTAAAGAAAACAGCAGATGGATGTGGGAGAAAGAGTTTTACATATCAACACTTTGGCAAAGAACTCGAAAGAGCTGATTATTTTAATCTTAAATGTAGCCCAGGTAAATCTCAGAATAAAGATTAAAAAAATCTTAGCCTTCAGGTAACAGAGGTATCTAAAAGATTAAAACCAAAAATGAACAAAATGAGCATAAATAAGCAGAGAGAATCTCAAATGTAGATGGCTTGCATTTTCCCCTCTTCCTCTCTTTATAAAGTCCCTGGTACATGTCCACCCTGCTTTAGCCTCTGGAGGCAACAAGGTTATTACCATGTGGGAGAGCAGACTTCACCCTGTGTAATTATGCTGGCAGCATCTGAGCTCTCCAAAGGCTCCGCTGCACTTCATTACATCTTCAAACCCCAAAGTGCTGCTGTTACAAACAGCCATTAGGCAGAAAGTAACAAAAGCACAGGCAAATGAGCAAGTGCAGACAGGACAACGTCAAAGAGAAAAGGTTTCTTGTTATAAGAAAGATTTTTAAAAAACGTAACCAATTTTCTGAAAGAGTGTGGAGCGATTACATCTTTTTCTATACAGCATCTCGAATAACTGGAAGTTATTACTTCTTACCTCCAAAGAAGCGGCTTAAAATTCCAGACTTTAAGCTTCCTTATACATCCTGCCCTAATCCTACAACTGCTCCTACATAATGACATAATGAAAGACTTTCTCCTCCCATCACTTCCACAGCTCACCTTCTTTCCTCCCCCCCACGTCTTCCCTGTGATGTGACCTACATTCGACTGCAGCGATGTGCATGTGGATATAAGTGCACACACCGCACCACTGAATACATTTGTGCACATTTGCTCTAAAGTATTTTAATACCAAACCATATCCAGGCAAAGAACAGAATTTCCTGCTGCATCCAATGTTGCAGTGACAGAAAATCTGTGCAGTCGCTCTACTACCGCACGACTGGCCAGATTTTCTATGCGAATGTGACTTACTACCAGCAGCGGATCAGCCGTCTCCTCGCCACAGACACCTAGCATGAGGAGGTGAGAATCCACTGCAGGCGATGTAGCTCATTCCAGCCATCCAAGTGGCTGCCAATCACACACATTTGGGCTTGCAAACGCATGGCTGCAAGCATGCAAAAACACAGTGGGGGCAAAAAAAAAAAAAAAAGAGAGAAAAAGATAAACAGACAGAAATAAATACAACAAAACAACATACGCATTTTAGGTTTTTCCAGAACTAAAATGGAACAGAAGCATGAAATATAAGGAGTCAAGTATGCAAAGTGTGATCTGCCACCAACTTGCAGAGATGTGCAATTTACATCAACTGAGGTTTCTGTTTTCCATTTCCACTTGTGCATATCGCAGAGATGTCAACACAAAGACCGTTTCCACATAGAAGCATAGACACCAAGTAATTAGTATATAATATTCTGCTTTATATAAACATCAGCATACCTGCAGCATCACATCCACTGCTACCAGCTCCTTTAAAAATGTTTTTAATGTGGACATCTCCTAGATTTAAACTGTAAAATGTCATTAAATATGCCCATATGATCAGAGGCGGTCCTAGTCTGTTTGGGACGGATCAGTATTAATCTTTACTGTATTGTTTCAATTCTTTTAATAATTTTGTTACTATTATTACCTTTTCTCTTATTTCTGGCCTTTTAAAATGCATGCCCCAAATGCTAAATATAATTTTTACTGTGTGTTTCTGCGTAGAGAGAGTGGGTAGGTTTTAATTTTGTAGCTTGTTTTTCAATCAGAAAATCAGTTTTAATTGGTTGTATATTCTCCATAAATAACAGAATATACTGCTATTTGTCTGATCCGTTACTGTCAGATAAAAAATGAAAGTGCTGTTTCTGTAAAACTATACCGCCAATTAGAGATGTTATGGTTTTACATTTGTGGCATTTTCTGGTTGTAATTACATTGTGATGAAGATTTATAAAGACCTCAATATGTTTAACACAACAGGATAAAAATGAAAAAGATATAAAACAGTGGGAAAAAAATACATTTTGAAACTTTTTCGCTTTACAGACAATGTGAAGTTGATATAGTCGGTGTGTCTTTGGCACCATTGTTACATCTTTTTAATTCAAACCATTCCCCACAATGATGAAAATTATTTGTGGAGGAGTCAAAATCCAGACCTTTCAAATGACCTCAAAAGACTAATATAAATATACTTACTAACTAACTATTCTCTTACAAAGTTGTCAGGTTGAACATATTTGCCGCCAGAGCCTCCATGGGAGGTACAGCTGTCCAGCATGTGCGTGATTATGAGTAATTTAAGACGTGAGACTAAAACATAACACCTCCACTTAACGGTGAAACCAAAATTATGATGTCGCACGAAATAAGATGGAGAAAAAGAACCTGAACATTTAATTTACAAAAGTTGTTTGCTGTATTAGCTTCTGGATTAGAAAGTTAGATTTTAACCAGATTTTTTTCAGAATCAGTTTGGAACTGAAAGAGACATCCATACATTTGTCTTCTTTATTTTAATGTTTTTTGTTTCACTGGTGGCCTTTGTTCATTAGGAGCGTGACAGGAAGAAGAGCAGAGAGAAAAGGAGAAACGTGCACAAAATGATCAACAGTCTGGAGTCAAAACAGGGAATATGGTGCGCCTGCTCTACCACTTAGCAATTTGACGCTTATTGAAAATAAATTGCATAGTTTATCCTTCTGTGGCAGGATCTCTTAGTATCCAGGTTTACCTTGTCAAAAAGACAAATTAAATCATTTATTCAGATGCTCTGCTAAAAATGTTTCCACATCATTTCCCATCTGCGCATCTAATAACACTTTCCATAGGTTTAAACATGATGGTTATTTATGATGTGCTCCAATTATGTACACAACAGGTTAAACGGAGGTGGAAGGTGTAAAACGTGAACAGAGAAGTGGCAGAGTATCCCGTGGTTACTCTTGTTTTATCCCCCTCAGTCCTTAATGATCACCTGGCCATCCAGAGATGAACATTAAAATCTTTATGTAGTTTTGAGTTCCCAAATAGCTGAATTACTCCACTCTTGTCAGCAACTCCAAATATTCTGCATACTAACATAAGTGAAGGGCAGACAGTAAATCTGCATAATGTATCAGGTCATTAAGTAGCGTTGTTATAGGTTAATTGCTGTGATATTTGCACTTAAAGGGGCAATATTATGTGTTTTCTAGACGCATAGTGCCATTTTACAGCATAATCAAGTAGCTATGTTACATTCATTTGCTACAAATGTGACTTATAAGAAATCTGACTTTGTAATTTAATGCCTTGAAATTGGGTCTGTCTTTTTAAAAAGATTGCTTTTTTTCTACAACTCTGCTTTCAGAAAATCATCACAACATGGCTCCTCTAGTAACCCTTTAACAATGTCTTTACCAGTGTTGCACTGAGAAGTAGCTCACATAATAAACTCAGCAGAACGGTACCACCAGGTGTTTGCTAATTGCTGCTGACTAGTCTGCAGGAACTGAGGGGGAGAGTCCCGGAGGACGGCTGCTGCTCTGTGGAGCTTGGAAACTTGGAAATGCAGCTCCAAGGCGGAGCTTCGTCCTCGAAGGCGGAGCTTCGTCCTCAAAGGCGGAGCTTCGTCCTCGAAGGCGGAGCTTCGTCCTCGAAGGCGGAGCTTCGTCCTCGAAGGCGGAGCTTCGTCCTCGAAGGCGGCGCTCGGTCCAACCAGACATTTAGCACGGCTGAACGGTTGCCACAAGACATTAAAGGATTTCTTAAACATCCATGAAAGAATCAAGGTAACATTCCAAGTTATAATGTTATTTCCTCATCAAAAACACAGCCAAAAAAAATGTTGTTTTTACATAATACTGCCACTACAACTAACTTTAAACAGATGTGCCTCACACCAGACATTATTTTATTAAATTTTATTTTGAATGTTCATAGAAATCGCCCTCTCTTAGCTGGAGATGTCATTATGTATGCTATATGCATAGCAGTTACATGACCCAAAACGGGCAAAAGAATAAAATCCGCTTCAAGACGACCTCCTTTAACAGGCTGGTTACAGCACGATGGAGCTGCACGCATGTTAAGTAGGTGTCCGTGTACATTATGTAGCCTAGGACTGACAGACATTCAACAGCTGCCATGGTGTTGTTAATTAGGACTATGAGAAAGACGAGGTTAATTAATGAGCAGAGGTTGAGGGCTGATATCATTTCTATCATAAGATCTGACAACCTAGCATGTCATATGTAAAGCAAAGGTACATGCTATTGGCAGTGAAAGCTAAATCTCTACAAGTCAAATAAAGATCATGCATTAATTCTGGAGAGGTGCAGAGGCCATCTTAAAATGTGCATTTTACTTTTTTGCAATAAGACGTTCCCCCCATTATTCTGGTTCTCCCATGGAGGTAAAGGGATCAAACTTAAGAGTCGGCCTCACGCTGCTGTAAAAACAGATCCTGCAAGGTCAGAGCAGAAAGGACCAACTCCATTAAAGACAGACTCCGCAGAGGCAGATTAGGTCTGTCCTGTCCTCTCTATCCGCCTTCAGCTTCAGGAGTGATTACATCAGTGAAGCAAAAAAAAAAAAGTCTATTTCTGCAATGTCGTTCTTAGAAGCTCATTAATCTTGATCCGAAAGGCGCAACTACACCCAATGAAGGTAGGGGGAAATCTGTTACACATTAACATCAGAGTCCATCTGTGGAAGAAAACCCACAAATATTTCTTTTTTTTGGGTGGGGGGTTCACAGAGACAAAACAAGACTCCAAGCAGTCCCTACTCCAAATGAACGCAACAAGCCTTTAGTTCTTTTCTAAAAAATGATGAAAAAATAAGCAGTGAAATAACACCTGTGCAAAGTTGCTGCACCGCTGTGCAGGCTGGTTTCAACATGTTCGTGCACGTTGCCACTTCATGTGTGTATTTAGTTTTTCCATCCATCCATCCATTTTCTGTTCACCCTTGTCCCTAATGGGGTCGGGAGTTGCTGGTGCCTCTCCAGCTGCGTTCCGGGCGAGAGGCGGGGTAACCCTGGACAGGTCGCCAGTCTGTCGCAGTATTTAGTTTTTAACAGGAAAAAAAAGAAACTTGACTAAATCAGTTAGAAATAATCAAAGTGTCATCTAGACACGTGACACCTGTTTAGTCTGAAGAAAGAAAAAAAAAAAGACTTAAAAGTACCTGACAAGTTAAACAGGAATTGTTGATACTTGGAAAATAAAAGCTTAGTCTTTACCGAATAAAGACATCTAACAAAAACATGGTTCTGGGAAGAGTTGAGTCACTGTTTGACCTAAACACAACTGAGGGTAAATCATACAGAGGCTGCACCCCTTAATGACAAGCTTTCATTGCTAAACAGGGCCGTCTTTAACACACGCTGTCAAACTCAAGGTCCTATGAAGGAAATTCAGTTCTGCACTTCACATTATGGCTGCCAAATGCAGCTGGGAGCACGGACACACACAGCCAGGCATGGGCAGGTGTGAGATCCCCACACTATAAAAACCTTGGGTAAAAATACTCTGGTTTTATAACATGCCTAACTTCCAACTGCTTTTATTTAAAAACTAAAAATATTTATTTGTAATGCTGCTAAAATACAATATCAATTTATGCTGTTTTTTCAGTCCACAACACTTATATACTTTCAGTTTGAGATTATGTAAAGTAAGTGAGTAAGTTACGCTTTGCTGTGATGTCAACCTTTTTTTTTTTTTTCGTTTTGGTCACTGAATAACTGCTAGACCATTTGTGAAAAAAATTACTACCAAGAGGTCAGATTCACTGAATAATTCAGAAAATGCATCAAAGTTCCTTGTCATGTTAGGACCTCCAAACAATTAGCAGCCAAAGGTGAGTGACTCTTCATCGGTGCATACAAAGCATATGCATAGAGTAGCATAAAATTAAGTAATTAGTAATCTGTTCCTGCCACATTTGGATTTCAATATGTCACATAAAAACTGCTTTTGTGAGCTGAAGATCACATTGTTTCAGGTGCCCTTTTGAAAAATCAGGCAAATGTCCATTATTGTATGTGCAGCTATATACACACACTCCATTTAGGTTTTACATGCATTCCTTAATCAGCCTGTTCTGTTAATAACATGAAGAAATACGACACTACACTCACCCTTCTCCTTTTACAAAGTATACATCACTGCAGATAAAGACAACAGATAGCTCAAGACAAATCTAGAGGAGTTGTATTTTAACTCCAAGAACAGTCTCACTAGATAAGTGTTAAGGTTCTTTTTTTTTTTAAGTGTAACAATTGCATCAAATATTCCCTCTGTGATCATAACAAACGACACATTTAGTCATAAAAACTGATGAGCGCCATTCAGGTTGCATGTAGATGATTAAAAAAAAAAGTCACATTTTGAGTGAAATGAAGAGCATTTGTCAGGCAAAAGAAAGATTGTGGGTCCAACTCTATATTCGTGAAAACCTACATCAGAGTGGGCAAGACACTGACCCTTATGACTATGACCTGTATAGTAAGTGTTTCCAGAGTTGAAGAACACTATCGTGGTGTTTAATATTCACCACAACCAGCCGAAGCAAAAGAACTTCCTCCTTTTGTTTCAATGTGGTCGTTTCTGTCATGACACCCAGTTTTTTTGCTCTCTACTCAATGCAGATACACTGTGGCTACATAGATATTTAATTAAAGAAAATGTTAAATTATATTATTTGTGATTGTACTAAAAAAAAGAAAGAAAAAAAAGATGGAAACATACCTTAAGGTGGAGTCTGTTTTTTTGTCTCTGAAAATGCAAAAGACAGGAAAAACCCTGCTTTGTGTATTCTTTCTACTGAGCTCGCTTTTGCTGATATGTTTCAAGAAAACAACGAAATATGAATGAGAAGAATTACATTATAGCCGTTGCAAGAGCAGAAACTGGTAAGACTCCCGTACTGATGAAGGGATTTTGCATGTCCAGGCATGTGCATGTGTATACTTCTGCCTCTAAGGGATGCCAACAGGACTCGTTAACATCAGCATTTTACATGCAGGCTCCTACATTCGTTTAAAAAAAATTAATGTTCAGGTGTCCAGAGAAAGCCTAGTAATCCACATCTCCATAGCCATTTTCAGAAAGCTTAACCTCTTCATAATCTGTCTGAACTCTGGACACTTACTTTTGCACATAGCCTGAGATCAACAGCTACTCATTATTTTATTTTATTTAACAGAAGAAATATAAAAGTCACACTGCAGTATGCTGCTGAAACATCCTTCGTCCCATTTCGGGGAAGACTCAACATCAGGATTGGCTGCAAGCCTCAACAATCTCTCCTTTCAGATATTTTACCGTAGTGTGTGGACAGCTTGTTACAATGCAATGCAATGGATATGCGTTTCTCTTGTCCTCTAAATGCTTGCACACTCCGCCAGAAATGAGGGGGCACAGCTGGTCCTGATGACTCGAGCGCTCTGGCTTTTGAAGACTGACCTCAGATAACTGCTGGCCTCGTCACTTAGAGCGCCTCTGAAATTACACCTCCAGTTTCCCTTGGTGCCCAGAGTCCCACACAGTCGGGTGTTCGTACAGTCGGGGGACAAAAGAAATGAAACTCCACCTTGAACTACAGCCAGCAGTAAAATTATATGAGCTTTAACTAAAAGGACTTTGAGTTGTATAACCAGAAGACCCATGCTGAGTCATGAAGCCCTGAGTGCCTGGACCATGTTCTTTGTAGTAAGCTATCTGTTATGACGCATCATTAACTCTAGCATTGAGAAGGTTGGGAATACCAGATTATTTGAGCAGAAAATTATTTTACAAGACGCATAAAAAGCTATCCTCCCAGAAAAATAAGCTGTATGGATGAATACAACAATTTATGAAGTTAGAAAAAGCGCTTTTTACGCCACGAGTTAATAAAGAGTCGATCAATGTTTTTAATAAAAATAATGCCAGCGCCATGCTGTTGCTACAGTGTTGTCGCATCTAAACATTAGTATTATTAATATGTATAGTCTAATTTGCTTTCCTGGTAACCAAGATAAATATAATGCAATAGTATGTTTGAAATGAAAGTTTGCAACATTTTTGAGGCGTTCTAAAATTCTAATTTCATCCCAAATAGCTTTTGTAATGCCACAGACAATACTCATTTTAATGCCGAAGAACAATTAATATTTTCATTTCTTGACAACTACTATAGTTAAAACCAAACATTGAGATGTTTCTGAGGGAAACCTCGCCTTCAAACTTCAACAATGAGGCAAGACCAACACATCCACACCCAAAAGCTCCCCAGGACAAAGCAACCACCAGGAAAACAAAAGGTATGTCAAAAGTGCTTATTGTTGGAGGTGAGGCAGTAAATGGAATCAGTCACATTTGCAATCCCAAGAAAACAAGAGTGATTTCTTTTCCTGGTGACACTGTATCTGATTTAACTCACAAAGTACTCTCTCTAACCACTGATCAGCCAGATATTGAGACTTTAGTTGTGCATGTTGGTGCCAACGATCTGCATAAACAAAAATCTGAGATTCTGAAAAAGGACTTTAATAATCTTCTGAGCACTATGGGAAAATTAAAAATGAAGTGTTTTCTCAATGGTTCAATTCCATCACCTCAATGGGGAGACAAAAAACACTCCAGGCTGCTGATGATAAACAAATGGCTGATTAAAGAATGCTCTGCCAGCTCTGTGACCTTCATTGATAACCTCAGGATCTATTGGCAGCGCTTTCCCCTCTTTGGAAGAGACGGGCACTATCTTAATAAACATGGGATAAAGCTACTCACTGCAATCTTTTTCATTTCATCAACAAAAACAACAATGTGATCATCGCTTCAGAAGAACAGGCTCAAGGAGTTCTGACTAGGATGGAACCTTCTGCATATCAAGAACAAATTATTCCAAAACAAGCTGATATAACATTGACAGGAGGACAGAGCGACTGGTCCCTCTCCTCCTGCCTCCTTCCCTCTCTGCTCCTCCACTCATTCACTGCAGTCACAAAATATCTATGAAGAAAAATCTTCTGGACCAGAGTTTCTCAAATTTACGGATGGAATGAATCAACATGTTCTTCTCGGCACTTCCCCCCCTTAGCGCTCCCGTAGCAAACCTCACTTCATTTACTCTGACTTCCCAAAGGATCCACCACTCTGAGTTTCTGAGGTCTGAGACCGGGGTCCAGATATTATCTTTACACCCGTCTTCCTCCAGAATGCATCTGGCCCCCCGGCACTGCAGAACAGGACATTACCTGTCCGGATCACTACAAGAAAATTTACAAAAAACAGAAATACAAAATACAGCTGTCCTAATTCAAACCTCAGACTCATGAACTACAGGCTACCAACTCACTTAAACTAGCTCTTTTAAACACCAGATCTCTCTCTGCTAAAACTCTATTAATTAATGATTTCATGACTGAGCATAATATTGATGTTATGTTTCTGACAGAAACATGGTTGAATGACAATAATGAACCAATCGTACTAATTGAATCAGCGCCTCCTAACTACAGTTTTTTAAGTGAAAATAGAAAACATAAAAAAGGAGTAGGCGTGGCTTCAATATGTAAGAATATCATAAATTGTAGTAAAATATCTCTGGGTCATTTCATCTCTTTTGAGTATCTAGGAATTGAGGTAAAAGGCCACAAACTTTGACACTAACTTTATACAAAACTCCAACATATGTGGAAAATTTCTTTACTGACTTGAATGAGCTTCTATCTCTCATATGCATTTATTATGATTGTTTAATAATTGTCAGTGATTTCAACATTTACGTTGACAACCCCCTCTCTGTAACTGATGTGGCCCTGTCGGATCACTTCGCTGTTATCTTTGAAAGTTCTTTGTCCTTTAACCCACTTGGACAAACAGCTACTATCACAAAACGTTCTTTCACAGACAACACAGTAGAAATCTTTAATCAAATCTACTCTTCTTCCTCGCTCTTAAGCTGTAATGATGTAGATAAGTTGGTAGATGATTTTCATTCTAAAGTTTCAGATATCATTGATTATATTGCCCCCATCAAAGTGAAGGTTATGTCTAGTAGGATCAAGTCTCCAAGAAGAAATGCACAAATGGTTAGATCTGCAAGAGAACGCTGCTATAGGACCGAACGTAAATGGCGAAAAACTCAACTTCACGTTTATTATTAAATCTATTATGAAAGACTAAAGTAACTATCACTAAACACTAAGACGTGCAAGGGAAGCTTTCTTTGCAGATATCATAAGTAAAAACATTAACAAAGATCTAGCTTTATTTGCAGTTGACAGGCTCACAAACCCTCCTATGACGTTACCACCTGAATTTCAATTTAACAAAGCCTGCAACAAATGTTCTAGCTTCTTTTCAGAATTTATTTATTTTTTAAATCTGAGGATTAATCTGCACTTCCACTCTAAAGCCAGTACCAATGCTGTGCCCAAACAAAACAAATGCAGGGAAAATGTTCTCACTAAAACCAGAACGTTAGAGAACACCACACCAGTTTTAATGTCCCTAAAGTGGCTCCCAGTTTCTCAGAGAATAAACTTTAAAATACTGTTAGTTTATAAATCACTGAATGGCTTAGCACCACAATATATTAAAGATCGGCTGTTGTTGTATCAAACTTCCAGACCCTTCAGGTCTTCTGGTTATTCATTCCCAGAACCAGAACCAAACGAGGAGAAGCACCATTCAGCTTCTATGCACCACAAATCTGGAACAAGCTTCCAGAAAACTGCAAAACTGCTGAAACACTGACTGACTTCCTTTAAATCTAGACTAAAAACCCACCTGTTTAGAGTTATATTTGAAACATAATCAATTAAGAATTTAATGATGGCATTTGACTTAATATAATGTTTTGATTGTTGATTCTATCTTGCATGACTTTGTGTTTGCTATGATGTAAAGCACTTTGAAATGCCTTGCTGCTGAAATGTGCTATACAAATAAAATGTAATTGATTGATTTAAAGATGTATTGCTCCATAATTTAGAAATGTACGTGAAGTATTTTATAAGTGAAAGAAGACAAAAAAAAAGAAAAAGAAAATGCTGACAACAGAAGCTACGCTCGTATGATTAAATGAAGTCATATTTTGTTTGGATTAAAACAAACCAAATTCTTTCTGGTATTTTATCGCGATGCTTTATTTCCCAAACAAATTACAGAATGGAAGAAGATGGTTCTCCGACACTGATTTTTACATAAATCAATCTAAGAATATCGCAGACTGACACAAACCAAAGACCCAAATTTAATCCGGAGGATCTTGCAGAGTGTGAAATTTAATAAACGAATAGTGTTATTGCTGCTGAACAAACAAAAAAAGCACAAAAAAATAAGCCTTTTTCCCCCTAACATGCGCCGATTTAGATTAATCTAATGGCTACCGAATGTGTGGGCATGATGTCACAATGAGCTTTCATTATGAAACTCCAAGAACAATATTTTTTGTTGCATTTACACAATCTATTCAAGATAACAAGTGGAATGGCTTGGTGCCACATTAACAGATTGCCCAGCACAGTAGTCGTAATGTAGAATATGCTGTCCCTATTATTCAAGTCTGATGGAATTTATTCTTAAAGAAAAAGAAATAAGAATAATAATACGGCTGCGACAGACTGGCAACCTGTCCAGGGTGTACCCTGCCTCTCGCCCAAAACGTTCGCTGGACACAGGCACCAGCACCCCTCCAGATCCCACTAGGGACAAGGGTGTACAGGAAATAAATGGATGGATGGAATAATAACACGGAGCTACTCGTGGAACTTTTGGTCACAAAATAAAAGGAGCAAAACAGAGAGGGTACGGTGAAGCAAAGTTTACCAAGCTTTGACAAATGGTGGCCTTGCTGCTGTAAAGGCCAACAAAACCTTGAGGAGTAAAAACATTTTCAGATTCCCTTTATTCCCACTAGGAATGAGCCTTTATGAGATCCTGACAGAATGATAACCTTGAGCAGAAATATCACACTCTCATGACGGTACTATAAAACAAAGAAGAGAAAAACTAATTCAGAGACTATGAATAAACAGCTGTATTTACTGTTGAGGAAATAATAGCGTATAACCTATACAAATGCTTAAAATGATGACTTAAATGTAGATTTTGGTGCATGTGAAAGAGCACAGGGGAGTGAGTTCTGCTGCATTAAAATCAGCCAGAATCATCTTAAAAATTAAGGCTGAAATCTTTAAAATCAAACGTGGAAAAATACACAGTGTCTAACATAGGAAAAGTACAACACTGACTTTTTGTTGATTTCTATCACTGCTATTTTTCTCTACAGTTTTCAAGAAGTCCACTTCGCAGTTTGTAGGTGAAAACAAATTACTAACTTGGATTTGTTCTAGTTGGGGGGGTTGTCTGGAGGGGGAACACTATCAAACCCAGAAGAAATTTAACTTCAGAAAAAAAAAATCTCTTCCTCGCTCACTGTTCTGCATGAATCAGTTCATCTCATCTGATGCTAATGAGAGGAGTAGCCCTATTACTGGGTCATTATCACTCACACGGACCATGCATTTCATCAGCTTTTTCAGATTCCTTATTGTTGTGAAGCAGCTGGAGCAAAAAATCTCAACCTGCAAAGATTAACCCAATGACAGATGTTTCAGCATTTGTCATAAGTCACATGGCTGCAAGTTTATTAATACTTGACATAGATGTGGGGTTTTTAGAAAACAACTTTAAATCTATGTCCACGTCTATGTACATTCAAAAATACAGTCAAGAGTGAACAGGAAAACTGAAGTAAGCACTCAAGAAGGACCCAATGCCTTCAAACTTTCTGCTCAGGATGACATTTTCACCACCATTTATTGAAGCTCTGATAAAAAATGTTTCAGAAGCTTTAAAGGAATTCCCTTTTTAATACTTTAAATAATTTAAGATGAAACATTGAGGAGATTTTTTGACCTCCTCAATGTGTATGGTGGAAAGATAAGGTCATGTCCAGTTGTTTTTGTGTTAAACCTTTTAGTTATTGCCCTAATTGCGATAATGTGCAAGCTTAGAGAAACTGTAGCTGTTTTGCTGCAGCCATTTTCTGACTTATAAAAAGGTCAACACGCACCTTCCTTATTTAATTGGCCTTTTCTCTTTTCTCTCGCATTTACAAGATTGGATAGGAGAAATGAGTCCTTCAGTGATGAGACATTTATGACCCAGGAATAGAGGAAGTCACAGATTACTGATCAGATTTCCAGAATTACAAATTGCTTTAATAGAAAAGGAGAAACTGATCCAGTTTCCAACTTGTTGTAAATAAATTAAAGCTGCTTTTGATTTTTGGAGAAAAGAAATGTTTGGTTAAAATGAAAGAATAAAAACAATCTTCCAAATAAAAAGATTTCAAGACATTTGAATAACATCAACTATGAAATACAAAAAATACAATTTGTCATTTTAAAAGGAATTGTGTTTTTTTTTTGGGGGGGGGGGGTTCACAAATTATTAATATAATTTTTTTTCCTAACTGAAATGTCATCAAAGGTCAGATTTTTAGACTTTTTTAAAAATATATTTTCAGTTTGAGATTAAAGGCCAATTTATTTTAGTGACTTTAGCAGGGCCTGATAAATATGGAATGCTCTTTGTGTAGCTTGTTGATTTATGGAAACTCTGTAAAATACACAACCTTGATGAGCTCTGCTTCAACCTTTCAAACAAGAAGAAAAGGCATCTGTTCTGCTTACAGAAATATTTTTAGCTGATAGTCTTAGATGGAACTCTCTTTTTCTCCGTCTATTCTACACATGAAAGTTGTCAATTGTCTCTTTTTTCTGCTGCTTTCAAAGCAAAATAATTTCTCTCCTTGCAGTGTGCAACACAAGCCTCCAAAACTAAGACCAAAATTAGCTAAAGGGATTGTTTTAATCGTGAATAAACAGAAACGAGCATGCACCGACAGAAAAAAGAAACATGAGATTAGGGTGTTTGCTTTAATGCGGTTTGGAGCTGCAGGATGAAGCTCCATTGTTGTTAGTGTGTACCCAGAGAACAGCTCTCCTGCACACCTGTACTCTGCTGTTTTCGATTTGCAGACACAGAGGGAGAGCATCTCATTTCAGACAATAAGTATCCAGCTGCAGAGACAAATATATCCCAGACAGCAACCAGGAATAATTAGACAGCTCTATGCCAGGCATAAAATGAATGTTTTGGTATGTTTGAAGTGCCTTTGGGTGATGTGCGTACGGGAATTTGCAGTTCAGATTGCCTTAATAAGGAAAGTCAGGTAAGACCATGAATAAGACCATTGTTTAATGCAAAAATAATGTTGTGTAAAAGCATAAAATCGCTTTGAAGTGCAAAAAGTTTATAACTTTGCACTTGCTATTCTAACAGCCCCATTCTGATCAGCAGGGTTACCTAAAAGAACCTAAACTGAAGGCGTCCTAACCCCTATCAACTACACAAAGACATTTCACATGTCAACCCGCAGAATTGAGGAAATTACCCCATAATGCAGAAGATTAGCAGTAATTATGAGAATTAATCTATTTCAATAGTGAATATTACAGAAGAAGACGCCTCACAGGTCTGTTTCTCAGCACTGGATAACAGACCTGTCACATACAGGAAACCACAAAGTCTGCTGTATTTGACGATGATACGGTGAGTTTTTTCATGTTTTTCTGTTAATAGCAGAGTTACAGGTGGCTGGTGTTTATATTCAATGGGCAAGAAGTGAAGAGCACTGGGGTCAGTTGACTGGGCCGCCACACGTCGGACAGAGGTCTATGTGTGCTTATAGCTGCATATTTTAATGGTTCAAACACCAAATATAACTCATTTTGCTTTAATAAACAGGAGAAACCGCCTTGGCACTACTACATCTAAGTGGAGCTAGCGTCTAAGCTTGCCGCAATAAGCAATTAAGCATTTAATCGCGTGATAAATTAAGATGAGCTTGCTAATTTTCATTCTGATGATTATTTTTTGAAGGGCAATTTTGCTTGCAGAGACATCATAATCCATTTAATTTATGGTTTGTAAGTGGTTTTTATTTCTATTTTGTTTATCGTTTTGGACAGCTGTGTTTTATTTTGTACATTTAAAATGTTTAAAGTGTTCTTTTTAAAATTAAAGTTTATTAGTCTTTGAGAGAATGAACTTGAATTATTATCCAATTATCATTATATTACTTGAAAATGGTATCAATACAACAACATTACCGAAAGAATTACTTGGACAATTTAGCAACCAGCTAAATTTGTTATTATGACAAATTTTACTAGTAAGCCGTCTAACATCTACGGTCTTCCATATCGCTGCTCTTTGGGTTAAAGCCAAATAGAGCCAAGAAAAATTAATGGCGCTCCTCCATTGGCTGCTTTGTAAATGCCAGCTCATAATTATTTTGGTTTCCCACATTTCCTTTGGACTATTTTAGAAAAGCTGTATGAGAAAATTTGGAATTGTGTTCTACTGAAAAATCTGGCAATATGTGATTCTATAGAACAACAACAATCAGTAAAAAAAGATCAAATTAAATATCAAAATCCATGATGAGTTTAGGCAATGGTAAGTAAGTAAATGCTTTTTGTTGCACTTTTCTAAAATCACACTGTGAGTCTGATGTTGGAAACAATCAGTTTCACCATATAAGGGTTGTGATGTCACCGAGCAACTTTGATACACAGGTGGAAGTAGTGGAGGGTGTCACATTTTAGAAACAAAATATAGATTTAAACTCCTGCTCCTCTCTCATTTTAGACAAGAAAATAACAATAATCTGGCATTTCAGTGTAATATATTTAAATTTAAGCAAAGTAACCACTCCCTGTTTTTGTTCCTAATTAAATGGAAGAAAACGTGTATTAAAACAACCTGCCTATGCAGCTTACAGTCGGAACGAACACAAATAAGATGAGACTGCACAATTTCGTTTGTTGCACAGTTCTGACAACATTGCAACTGGGGTTCGTCATGCTGCATCAAGGGGACAACAATCAGCTTCTCCTCAAGTTCAACAGAAGTATTCAGGCAGGCCTGATTTCACTCTGGGCTATGAATGAAGTCACTTTCCAGCAGAAAACCCCAGAATGATTCATTGTCGTCGTACAGAGTAGCGGCAGCCACTAACAGGAAAACAGTGAACTGTCCTGCTTGTATCAATAACGCCTTCCTTTGATTAGACCATTTGTCTCAATGAGCCAAACGCGCTTAAATCAACCGCTGTGATTCTGAATAAGGAGATCCAGCGAAGTAAGGAAGGCAAAAAAAAAAAAAACGCGTTTTCTGCATCAAAATCATTTGAAAACCCCCTCCAGTGGGGGGTTGTATTTGTTATCAGCCGAACATCGAGCATTCACATCATCTCTGGATGTTGTTCCGAGTCCCGAAACAAAGCGCTCCGGAGCGCCAAAACCAAATTTGAACATGCAGATCTGCACGGTAACCAAACGGAGAGCGAACAAAGCCTCACCTAAACGCCGCCTCGCTGCTGTCTGGATGCTGCTGGCCGCCGCTTCATTATTCCGCTCCCGTACGCCTTGTTGCACAGCGAGCATGCGGCTCGCCTTGGCTCGCCTCTGCCCTCCCTCCGTTCACTGAGCCGATATCCACTACAACTCTGAGCCGAGCGGCTGTGTTGTCTGTCACATTGTTGCTGCCCTTTTTCTCTCTCTCTCGCATCCACATCCGATTTTTTTTCTTAAAGAGGCGGAGTCAGAGAGAGACATTTTTGTTTCCTGCCAAGCACCGAGGAAGCGAGGAGGGGAGGGAAAGGAAGGAAGGAAAACGAAGGGAAAAAAAGGATGGTCAGTAAAATATCTGTCAGCCTGAAAATGCAAAAAAATTGGTGGAAGCTGACAAATATTTCAGATTTGACCGTTTTCCTTCTGGTTTGTTTTGCTCACAGCAGATATTTTATTTTAGCTAATATTGTCTTAGCATAATTGAAATATGTCACATTAAAATATAAATAATTTGTTGAGCAAATGTAATCGCATCTCAGTATCCTGAGACATTATTTATTTCCGTGATTAAATTTTATGCGTGGTACTTTTCTGTTAATCATTTTAATGATTTGCACGTATAGCTCAAAAGTCAGTTCTGAACATTTGAATAGTCTGTGTTGTATCATGCAGTGTAGTGTACATTTCCGTGGGAAGGCAAATATTTAACATCGCCAACCACAAGGCAGCAAAGCGTCATGACTGCAATACAAACATAGCAATGAAAGTTAGGTGGAAGGAAAAAGTGGGACGGGCAAAGTTGTACAAGCAAGCTGAAGCTAATAAACTACTGATTTTACTTGGATCTATTTGACAGCATGTCCTTATATTGTGAAGTATGCATCATAAGTATGTCCTCAAAATGTATTTCATATAAATTATTGAACAATGCAGTGTAGCATTGAGGATATCAGTGTGTGACTCAGCTGAGGTGTTTAGGAAACCCAGGTTGCTCTCATGGTGGCCTGATGCTCACAAGTATAACTGGTTGTGTTGTCTCTCATCTTCGTCTTGTTAATGGACAGAAGGTCTCCTTTGGGGCTTTGGTCAGACCAGTTTGTCAAGCACAGTGATACAATTATCAGTAATAGTAATGATAGTTATTATTAATGAGGGCAAGTGCTGGAAAATGAAATTGGCGTTTCTATAAAAGCTTGTCAGCAAAGGGGAAGCATGAGGTGCCTCAAGATTTCCGCTGCGCTGGCTCTAGACAAAACCCTGAACCAATACTGGAAGATGACGTAACTCCCAAAATCACTACTGACTGAAACCTCAACCTACTTGGAGTCTGCGCTGGGTCAACAGCAACATTTCAGTTCTTTCTGTTCTCAGTCGAGATAAGAGGCTCTGACGCTGCCTGTGATTCTCAGAGTTTTAATACAATAATGTTACAATTGTAGCCCTTGTTTTACACTAATCTGTGTGGTGATTAATGTAGCACTGATTGCCGCCACGTTTCACATTTTCTTAATCTCCCCCAAGCTTTTGAATCAACTTTTATCTATGTTGCTTTTGTACTATTTACTACCACACATTTTCCCCTCCATTGAACTTCCTGTTAATATTCTTGCATATAGCATGCAGGCATCTTATTTAGCAAATATTTTTTGTGCCTTACTCTCTGCTTGCAAATGACATAAATGACTTTCTACTGGCAAAATGTCAAGTCAGCTCTCTTCCCCATTATGATAAGGACTCTTTTGTGTCAAACTTCCTGTTATTGGTCATATCTACCGTAGTTTTCAAACTTTTGGAGAAAGTGTATATTTGGGTTTTCATTACCTTTACATCATAAATATAAAAATATACAGAAATAAATGGTTGAAACATATTTGTGTGTAATTGATCTATAGTAGTTTCTCTTTTTGAACTGAATTACTGAAATAAATCAAATATTTGATAATATTCTAATGTACTGAGAGTTGTCTTTATGTAAACATCCTCATTACACAATATCATGACGCGTGATTTTTTTTTCTCGGAAGTTTGTCCTGCTCATAACCAGTTGCTTTGGCAAATATTGCCCTAACTTAATTTCTCTCTTGTTTGTAGAGCAAACAGATTGTTGAACAAAGTGCTACACCTTTCCTACCGTGCTGTGTCTTTAGCATGCAAGAAAATTCAATGTAAAAGTTTTGTTTTCTATCCAAGAGACTCCAAGATTTGCTTTTGTGATACTTTTAAGGGACTATCTGGAGAACCCAAAGAACCAGCAACGAGATCTGGGGGCAATATTCAGAGATTCTAGCAGGAAGCTAAAAGGATGAAGTGCAATACATCACCATAGCCCATAATAGGCAAAAAGGATGTTTCCACCAATTTCTTTTCCACACAAAAGGAAAAGCAAGACTTATTTGTGTAGAAAAATCCCAAGATTTTTACAACATACTGATAATGCTTCTTAAAATAATTACTACGTTCATGCAGTCTGCAGGCTCATGAATGAACCAACACCAGAAGATGACACGATTCCAAAAATAATTTCCGACTCAAACTACATCCGTGCAGAGTCAACAGGAACATTTCAGTACTTTTAGTCCTTAATGCAGATAAGAGGCTCGGATGTTGCCCCAGGTTATCAGATTTTCAACACAGATTCAATGTGTTAAAAATTCTTATTGTTACATGAAAATCACTCAGTCAGATTTATTAATAATCCTGTGCATGATATGAGAGATATGATATGAGAGATACAAAGTTACACTCTTGAACTGTCTTGACAGACAGAAAGCTCTAACTTAGAGTACCAAAAATCTGTTATATCCAATGAAAGAACATAAGAAAGACAATGGGAGGCAGACTGTTGTCTTTGCAGATGTTAAACAAAAAACAACATTTCTGGGACAACCTTCAGTGTGTTAGACAAGATCATTCTGTGAAAGTTTGTAAGCATTAAAATAAAGATGACATGACCTTCAGAACAATAAAGCCATAAGAGTCCTCCTTGAACTATTTTTTTCCACTACGTTTTATTCACAATTTCTCAGACATTTGCATGTTTATTTCTAAACAAATCTGGGTATCACTCCTTCTTATCTTTCTTTTCTAAAGAAATATAAAAATTACAATCTTAGCTATTATTGGAAGCCTGGAACATACAATTAAAGCTTCAACTTCAAACCTTTCTCACATTAGCCTGGCCATTGCTTTCCCAATCAATGGACGTGACACCGTCTGTCATGTTCATCTACAAGAAGTTAACTGGTAGTAAACATGACATTTTTTTTTTTGTCATAACGTCGCTTATTGATAGTCAAATGAAAGATCAATAAGTGATGGCAGTGATTCTTGATTTCATATTCTAATGGTAGCTGTATGGCAGCATTTAAACATGTGCTGCAGTAACTGCGGTATTTGCATTTAAGCACCTTTTTGTGCTAATTTTTAGTTTTAAGAATTTACCTGAAGGCAGATTTTCACAAGCCAGTATTATTTAAGTCATTACTCACCTATTTGAACATGTAAAATGCGTTTTACACAGCATTCACACCCATGTCCAAGGAGTTTTTGTACCCACCATTCTTCCTGTGGCTGAGAAAGACGTGGCCTTTAACACTGATTTCGTTTACAGACCTGATGTAGGACAAGTTGGATTTTTTTTTCCCCCTTTTCATATTTGCCTCAGTGTTGGCCGATAAGGCAAAAATTACTCAACAAATGTCTTGGGTAACGCATTGAGTTTGTCTTTTTCTTGTTGACGTTAATTAGCATTACCGCCACCTACTGGTATGGATATAGAAATCCATACCAGTAGTCAATGTGTTGTGTATACATATATTTATACAGGCAGTATAAATATATGTATAATATATGTGTTTGTATGTATACACAACATATTGACTTTCACTATCTCTGCCATTTTAAGACTGTAAGAGGTTTATTCTATTTCTGCATGAGGGCGGAGCATCACGTCAAGCGTCACGTCAATTATGCTGCTTCTTTCTTGGTCAGGTCTCTCTTGAATAATAGATAAATCATCTCATGGAACCAACCTGTGTAAATAAAATAAAATCTCAAACATTTTCTATTTTTGCAACCATAAGACTAGTTGCCATCCTTTCACTACTCTGAGGATTAGTGTGCATTTCAACAAAGTTACAGCAATGTGGCATATTTCTACAACAGACAAGGAAATTCTAAATGGTCATAGCTTTACAGAACCTCACTTCAAAACCTTCACTCTATTCAAATCAATTCAATCTGGTTTACTGGCATTTATGTTAACACACAGGGTTCAGGAGAAGCAGTATCAATCTTCTTCAATTGCCATTTCAGTCCCCAGACTTAGTAATCCAATAGGAAACCTGTGCAGTGTCGTTCCTAGAAGTATTTCAAATGCGTGGCTAGATAGTGACAAATTATATTCAGGACCGAAAACAAAATTTTGGGTCTTTTATTGTGCCGTTTTTATATATTATGGCAAACAGACCTACAGATGAATTAATACAGAAATGATTTATTAGGAAGGCACCACAGGAAAATATTAAGTGCTATCCTGTTGGCAAAAGGGAGTTGTACAAAGTATTGACAGCTGAAGTATCAATAAGATTGGTGTAAAACCATTTTTCTTTGAATAGGACCTCTAAGATCACATCAGCGGCTGGCATATGTTACAATTTCTTTTTCAATTAAGCAATGCATTTTTAAAAAAGATCTTGCAGTTTGAGATCATACATACTGCAATAAGTAGTTTGTGTATGTTATGTTTTTTTCACATCTGTATCAGGGGACCCTATAAGTGTGGAGAGCACCCCTGTACAGTTTCTCTTTAGGATAAATACTTTGACCTCATTTAGGTGGCATTCGGCTCCCTCTTGATGTGTTTCTGCTGGATCTGTTTTTGATTGAGTTTTTTGCACCGTATCAATTATGGTTACGAAAAAAACACGAGTGTAAAAGCACATAGTCCTGCTGAAATTTTGCAGAAAAACAAACACCCATTGCTTTAATGCCTTATCTGCTTTCAGCATAGCAGAGAGCCTGTGCAGCAGCTATAAAGGTATGGCTTTGTTGGTTGACCCTGTGCAATGCAGAGTGTGTGTTTGTGTGTTGCTCCCTTAATTGCCTCATCAGTAAATGTCAAACGTTCAAATGGTTCCAAAATCTAGATTTATTCATTCATTTGTGCCTCATCGGATGCAGGCGCTCTGCCTGCATACTGCAATTACTGCTGCACAGCTAAATGTGGCAATAAATAATAAATCACAGCACAAAAGGACCTAACTAGCTGCCTGTGAACTGTAAGATCAGCTGGTGGAGCAAGCTTGGTGTTTGTGCTAGAATCATTCCCCTGAACCGCTCCAGGGGCGCTGGGACAATTTTTCAGAGAGCAGAGGATGGAAACTGGAAAGCTAAATATTCTCAATAAACAACCACAAACACACAAAAAACCCTGAAATGCGTTCATATGGATTAGGAAGTTAAAACAGACACTTCAAATGTTGCCTTGAAATAACCACAGGCCACTGGCTGCTTTCCGCACAAGCTGTTCTTTTTAAAGTGAAGCTCAATAACCGGAGCGTTCGAAGGCAGATGACTCACATGAACTTGATGGTGTGCTCAGAGCCCGTGACTGAAAAATGGAGATCGGAAAGGGGGGCTATGGGAAATGTGTTTCTGGCCCCGAGCAATATGTTAAGACCCTCTTTCTATAATGTCTCCTACTGTCATACTCAGCCGCCCCCGAGCAGGTCGGCAGCTCTTTGTTGAACACCTGACTCAGGTGCTTATCATCTTCCTCCAGGTGCCCGTCAGTCAGCTACACTTCATTATACTGCGGCCTTTGTAGTGCAGGGCTAAGAAGGAATTGAAGGAGAGAGTGTGTGAAGAAGTATGCTGGTTTCTTTGCATAAAAATAGTTCCTTGCTGTTTTTTGGACAGGAGCAGTCATCATCCTTCTCATTTGATATTTTATGTACAGGGCCTTGCAAAAGTATTCATACCCATTGTACTTCAATGTTTCAACCTCAGATGTAAATGTATTACTGGTATGTGTTTATGACATACACAAAGTATGTCATAAACACATACCTTGTGTTTGTGTTTACCTACAAGGGAGTAGGTATTGCGAAGTTAAAGAAAAAGGATACTTTTATGTTTACAAATAATCTGAAAAATGCACATTGCATTTGCATGCTGTGTCTTCTTAGTCAAAAATTAGACCCACTTATTGCTCCAAATGATATTTGTGTCCATTTTCTTTGCAGGCTTTGGTCTAAGCAAGTCCACATTTGCTCTTGCTGTATGTGTATGGCTTTTTTCCTGTTGGAAGGTGAACATCTGCCCCAGTGTCAAGTCTTTTGTAGTCTTTGGATTGCCCTGAATGTAGCCCCATCCATCTTCCCATTTGCTGTCTCAAGCTTCCTTTCTTCTACTGATGAAAATCAACTCCATCACATGATGCTGCAACTTTTTCGACATTTAAGGTACTTTCCACCACACTTGTTCAAAAATCTTAATTTTGCCCTCATATGAAAAGGCTAATGATGACACAGATGATACAAAATAATAATGACTTTCTGCTTCTACTCCCACATAAAGATCATATTTTGGGGTTCACAACAAATAGTTGTCCTGGTGACTGATTCTCCCACCTGAGCAGTGGACCTGTGCTGCTCCTCCATAGTTCTCATGACATTTTTGGCCACTTTTCTGATTAATGGTCTTCTTTCCTATCTTGCAAGTTTAGGTGGACCGCCATGAATTGTTTTGTCATACTCTTTATATTTCACGTGATAGTGGACTCTATTTATTAAGAAGGAAGTACAACTGGTTGCACTGGATTTTATTTGGGGACATGAGAGTAAAAGTGCACATTTCAGATTTTTGCTTGTTACAAATTATGTTGATTTATCACAGAAATTTTCCCCCAAAGTCTGACTGGTATAAATGTATTAGAAAATGAATGTACAAAAATGCCATTAGCCGTGAAGGTGCATATATTTTTGTATTTTTTGCTTATTTTATCTTTACAGATTTAAAGCATTAAACAAGGAAAGATGCCTCTTCAAATGATGAGTCTTTTTTTGCCTATTGCGTGTTTTCAGGTTAGGATATCTCAATGTAAGTTGAGGACTTACATTCCCACAAATGGTAGCATGCACTCCAGGCTTTTTGCCCTTGCCTCCAGCTCTAATCTTTTCGGCGTAATCATCACTGAGGCTCATAACTGTGATCTAGATGAATCAGAGTGCAGACAAAATGCTCTCTGCCGCTGCTAAATTCATACCTGAACATCTGGCCCTCTCTCTCATCGGCCCACTTTGTTGTTGCTTTCAGTTAATTGTGGGCATTAGGAACCCGCGAGAGCGTGACGGTTTCCATGGAGATCCACTGATGTTGCTCGGGTGTTTCAAGCCTTCCGTATCTCGGTCATTTCACGGCATCTGTCTCTCTGTGTCGCACAAGCTTGACCGATTAGGGAGTGATGTGCGTAAGCAAATTCTAGCAGCCTTAATGGGCTCATTCAGATCAGCAGAATGCAGATATTTGATTTCATGTTTCTTGACAGAAGGATGAGTGAAGACCCTCATGTTTGTTTTCAGCTTTTACACGCAACACATCAGTCAGTACATGGCATGATGAAAAACAGCAGGAGGTTAACTCTTACTTTGACAGTTTGTAAACAGATAATTGTGAGAAATGACTTCAGGCAACAAGAAAGGTCTAATAAAATCCCTGCTGTCAAGTCTGCACATGACAAAAAGAGTCTGGTTGATATTGTGCCAGTGGTGAATTTGACTTGAGGACATGTGTTCTGCATAAAACAAACATATAAGCACATATGAAAATGCATGCGCTCGATGCAAATGACAGACAGTATTTTATCTGAGACTCAAAAATGTGATGTTGCAAAGTCTTGATAGGTATGGGAAAAACCTACAATAATTTATGCTTATAAATATTTATCCCCTAAAGCATCTTTCCCCTTCAATGCTTCCATAGATATAACACATCAATCATAAATGGTATATAGCATAAATCTCAGAGATTTAGTTTGTTTCAAAAGGCAAAACTTGGATCTGGAATTGATGGCACACCTGAATGATTGCGTTCTGGTTCAGAAAACCAGTTACTATTTGCTAGTTAAAGTGATTAGTGCACAGACTAACTATTGTCAGCAATACAAGCAGATGGAAACTAGACCAAAACAGATGATTTTTGGGTTATTTCTGGAGCTCATTGCTGTGGCCACCAAGTTAGTGTCCACTACTAAAGAGGAAATAAGCAAAAATGTTTTCCTTTAAAAATATCTGTACATGCATTTGTTATTCTTCCAAGTTAACTGAGATTTGGGAGAAGCATCAGGTTCACATTTCCTATTTAATTTCTAGTATTTGTTCATTGTTGTACTCAGTGTATCAGCCTAGTTAACATTAACTGGAAGCTGACACTGAAATATTCCCATGTTTAGGAGCAGAAATAAGCGGCTTCCACTGCTTCAATCAGTAAGACAGTAATGCTGCATTTTAAAGTCCAAGCTGTTGACAAATCTCCACCTTTACTAGATGGAATTGAGATTATGGGACAATTTTAATTTGATTTACAGCACCATCAAGATTCATTGGTATTTCTTGAAAAATGTGTTGAAAGATGGCTGAAAAATTAATTAGTATTTTATTGCAGGACCAAAATGACATGCTGAGAAATTAAGAAAAACCCAGCCATTATTTAGATTACATTTTGTAGGGATAATATCTCAAATGAGGAACTAATTGTTTTTAATAAAACTACATGTGCCACGAGGGCTGAAGTGTTAGTGTGTCTGACAAAGAGAAATAAACAGAGAGAAGTAATTATATATTTTTAACACATCAGCGTGCTGAACTTCATATCAAAATGTAAAACTATAAGAAGATTCATCATTGTTCATCAACTACATTTATTTCTGTCACATTCTCTTTCAGTGGTGTGTTTATTGTGGTATTATTGTTTATGTGCTACATAATTCCTCTAAATCCATCACTTCCTCCTGCCCAAATCATCATTCATTAGAAACACTTATTAATGATCTAAAATCATTCTATAATTACTGAACCCTTTTTACCAACTCAGGTTTGGTTTTCTTCACCCTGAATTTGAGCATAAAGCTTCTTCTATAGAGCTACATGACCAAAGATTTTCTCATTACTTTGGGTCACCACATGCTCTTTCTAAAGTGTTTATGCAGACTGCCTTGCATATCATCACAGATAAATGTGATGATACAGTGTCAACTCTGAATTTAGTGTTCCTTCTAGCGACTCTCAGAACAGGGTATATATAGCACCACGTTTAGGTCAGAACTACTACAGACATTGTTACTATAACGATCAGATCTTTGTGTCTACTCTGTTGTACGGCGTACACAGGGGAGCAGGTGTAAAGTACAATAAAGGGATGTCATTTAAAAAGTTACCTAGCCTGGCACAGTCGACAGCTTAATCTTCAAACACTTTCCATTTCTCTATTTTATCTTCGCCTTTATTGTAGCACATCAGGCGCCTCTCTGGGGCACAAAACCGCTCAGTAACTAAGAGACTTGCTTAAGCTGCTGCCTGTCTACAGTCAGATCAATAAATACACTTGAAAAAATGTAAATGTGACAAACAAGGGTCCATGCATAGCGTTCCACTGCAGACAGCGTGCAGCGTGGTAGGGGAGGCTAATAAAATTTACGTTTCACCACTAGAAAACCAGAGTTGTTGTTATTTACTGCAAATTTATGGTGCTGCAATGCAGGTGGTTCAGTGTTGATCAACTAGACGCTTTATTTTCTGTAGGGATTTTTATTTTTTCTTGATGACATGTAAGAGTATTCTTTGGGGAAACTGGTCAGTTGCTGCTTATTTATAAAAGTGGAAATAACTTAAATTCTTGTCATTTATTAAGTTTGAATGTCAAAACTGAAGAAATACACCAAACCTTTGCCTGCTCTGTTGTTAGAAGCTTCCATCTGTCATTACATGCTGCACGACAAAGTGTGATGGACTGTTGTGAAACAAAGCCTCTGGGAAATAACGTAACTCACTGACTCCCTCACAATTATTAATAAGATGCGAATAAAGGCATCTACATCTTCAGTCAACAGCTGAAAGGTGTTTTATTAGTTTTAATTTTGAAATTGACAATCTGTTCAAGAGTTGGGGTTGTGAGGGTGGAGCTTTATGAATATTGCAGATGTGAGGTATGGGAATAATTTAAGCAGTACAGATCTTCTTCTCAGAACTTGTAAATTAATAAAGTCTTCTCCAGACAGGGGGGACTTTAGGAAATGTGATGTTTTGTATTATTAATGTCTCATGTGCCTCCTGTTCAGTGATTCAGTACTATACCTTTGGCGCCACTTATGCAACACTTCACCTCCCGCTTACTGTTGTTGCAGGGAGGAGCTCTGCTGTCTCTTTATGCTTTGTGAAATTGTTTTGCAAAATACAAAATACAAAATGGAGCTTTTCATTGGTCTCATCTTTCTGTTGTTTCAGAAAGCATAAAAACAGAAGCGAGCAAAAATAGACTCCTTGAAAGCCAAAATGACATCTGAAAGATAGATGTAAAACCCACAAAATTGACACTTACTGTGCACAAATTATTCCAGAGAGAACAAACAGTGAATAAAAGATTTTCTTTGGATGACATTTCATTCAAACTAAGATTTGTGACATGTCTGAAATCAGCTAAGCTCAAATCTCACTCTGTACAGTGCCTAGAAAAAATATTCACCCACTTGAATGTTTTACCCTTTAATTGCTTGTATAAACCTGTCAGGTTCAACAAAATTAGATTTTTTTTATTTATTTTTTTTACTTTGGCTTGGCGTATAGCAGCTACTCGAGGTTGAAAGTACTCACTTGAGATTATTCTTGTATCTGATCACAATGTATAAAGCTATAGATATTTATAAAATGTGCATATTCTGTGTTTGAACAAAAAGTGTGCTACAGTTTTTTGTTTTTTTGTTGTTGTCTAATGACTGTGAAATAAGAAGAGTCATAGTGACCAAAAATAATATAAAAAGAGGAAATCTCTTCCTTCTCCTTTGTATTTTCTGTTGCACACGGGAGGAATACTGGTTAATGGGGATGCTGTGAAAGTAGCAAACATCTGCTTTTCTCCTGACTCCCCACAGCCCTTTGAAACATTCGATGAACTCGCTGACCTAAAAACAGTCTGAATCATTGCAAGAGCAGACTACTTGATATCTCTGCATGATGTCTACATATAAAATAAGTAAAAGCTCCAGGGTGCTCTTCATGGCAATACCCTCTGATTTTTTTCAACCTGTAGGACATCAGCAGCTATTTGTTGGATTGAAAAAACAGTCAGGATGTTTCGCAAGGCACATTTTCTCACAAGGAAACTTTTCCAGGAACAAACGTCGTTTTTTGGAGCTATTCTTTGTCCTCCTCCAGTTGCACTGCATCTACTACGGTAAAAAGAGATTATCTAGGTAGAAATTTACCCCAAGATAAAATCCTTCAACCTTTGGGGTGGAGCTTTGTGGTGGGATGATGCTCAGCATTCTGAAAAGTAGAACATCACTATTATTTTTCCTCCTTACGAGTTTAATCACAACCAATTTTCACATTCTCTGTTGACTGACATTGTCTTAGGATTTCCAATTTTTGATAGAGTCGACATGGTTTTCTTCTCAGAGTGGAACCAAAAGGTTGTCAGGTTCACACTGACAACTGTCTGCTTTTTCATTATTACTCTTCCTGCCCAGGCAATAAAAATCGGCTTTATTGAGAAACCAAACTCCCACCATTTGATAATTCACTATATTTATTCCTCTATTTGGAATGATTTTAATTTAGCTTCAGAGTGAACTAAATTCTGCAAAATTCACTTTTCCACTTCCACCAATAGCAGTAGAAGGGGAAGTCTGCTTCCATCCACCTAGGAGCAACTTATTGACTAAAATGTATTTTTCATCTTTCCGTCATACAGCTGCAAGCAGCGTACTGCAGCATAAGATGAGTGAATATCTCAGCACCAGTGTACAAATGTGTCCGTTTCCAGTGGAAAATTGAAACAAAATAGATTAGATTTAAAAAACCCAGGAATGGACACAATTTCTGCAACAATAAAGAGATACAGTCTGATATTTTTGCAAAAAGATGTTTAAAAAACCTACATGTAAAGTATGTTAGGAACAGGCCGCGAGACAGGCACTACAAATGTTACATTTGAGCAGGAGAAAGGACTAAATATAACTTTGAGCATGCTATCCAACTGTAGAGTTCACTTTTGTGTGAAGGACTATAATTAGATGTAGTGATACGAGCAAAATATGGGTTTTAAAAGTAAAAACAAAGTTAGACGGAGCCTCTCTGCAGTACTATTTATAACACATCACAGGCAGTGAGAAAAGAGAAAGAAGACGACCTGGAGATGCTGCAGCATCATTATTAATGGTAATGGCTCTGGTATGTAAAACGGTTAAAGTTGAGAGGGAGAGCATTGTTTTTATTTCAACAAAGTTGAAATAAAAAAAACTATTTTAATTGTAATATTATATAAAATCTATAACCCAGAGATATATTTAAGGAGTAAGCCATGAAAGAACACCTCAACTGCATAAACCTGAAGTTTTCAGCATCAGAAACTGAGATCCAACTCCTAACATCAAACTCAACCAGATGGGTTCAACAGATAAAAAACCAATGTTAACATAGGGGATTCAGAAGTCTGACAAACTCACAGATGTGGAAAGAGGTCCAACACATCCTCCTTTTCATAACTACGTAATTTCTGGGATGAATCTTTAAATCTTTATTCAACTAGAATTAAACAGTTCATGATAAATGTCCGGTATAGTTTAGGTTAGGAATAAGCTCTGGCGTCCTGCAGCTTCTAGATGTCCAAAAGATCTGAATCAAATGGCTGAATTATCTCCCCACTGAGCAGTCAAGCTCTCCAGAGTCCTGCTAATGACCTGATTATTTGATTCAGGTGTGTTAAAGTACATACATCTAAAAGTTGCAGGACACCAGGACTCGAGGTCTGGAGTTAAATACCCAGACCTAAAGTGGTTATGGGAAAAAAACAATTGAGTGCTGTATGGATTGGTCCTATAGTGGTAGGATGGACAGAGTGATGGATGAACGACAAGGATGACAGACGACTGATGTATAAAGGGATTGACGAATCATTGCGCATGGATGGACTGGTTCCTGAATAGCTGGACAGATGGTTGACCGCGTTGATGTTGACGATCAATTGAGGGACGAATGGCTGGTTTGATGGATGGACAAGTATAGGAAGCCATTCACAGATGGAAAAATAAGATAGATTGAGATATGCACTAAATAAATGCAGGCAGATGGATAGACAAAGGGACTGACATAAGCATTTGATCATATTGGACATGTTTATCAAGATAACAATGAAACAGGTGAAATAAATTTAAAAAACATTTTCCCATACTTACTTTTCTTTTTCCATATGAGCAACACAATAACCTACACACGAATTTTCAGCAAAGCGAAACATCTTTTAAGCATTAAAGTTATTTTTTGTCGTTACATAGCCAATTGTTCATGGAGAAAACAAAGATCCGTTGTCTTGTGATTTTTATACTGTAGCGTTTACCTTAGCCTGATGAATTTGGAGGAATTGTAATTGTGCACAATACATTTTAAATGACCTCCCTCCTCATTTTTATTTGGACATTGTTTTATCCTACAGTGTTTTCTTGGAGAAACAAGCATGCAGAAATTTGTTGAGAAATTAAAAACAGGGAATGTATCATAATTGCAGGAGTTCACATGAAACCAGCTGTTTCTGACAAAACTGCTTTTATCAGAAATGTTGCTTAAGGGAGTGTAGCTCCACAAGGTGTGCTAAAAATTAGAGCCGTCTTCGGGAATAAATGTGATCATGTCTCTGTGAGGTCAGCCAGCTCATCTTCAGATGAGATGTTTCAGTAAGCAACATGACTGGTAAATTAGATCATCAGTCTGACTAGGGGAAATTGGAAAAGGCCTCTGAATTTATGACTTTTTATAAATGACATGACCTCCTGAATTACAGCGATAAATACAATCTAAGTTAATGCAGGAAACAAAGCTGTGTGAATGACAGAAGTTGAATCTGTTTCTTTTTTTAAAACTTTGTCCTTAGAGGAAGGCAGGACGCTAGTTGGAGATCCCAGTTTCTCAGTTGCGGACCTTGATTTCTGCACACACCTTCACTTCTTCTATCACTTTTGAAACTGAATCAGCCGATGAGGGATCAGCTTTGAAACAGGACTTAGAACCCGCTCTCGTTTCTTTAGATGGCAATATCTCAACAAAAGAAGGACAGCCATGATGAAGCCCATTTTCATGTCCCTAATGAATAGCTGTGAAAATATGAGCAGAGATAACACAAACTTAACATCTTAGCACTTGACAGAGCTGCTAAAAGCACATTAGTTTTCAGCCTTGACTACTTATGAATTTTTCTTTCTAACACCGATAGACCGAGTGTTTCTGACAGAATGAAACAGAAAGAAACCGAGAGAAATTGCAATGAAAGTTTAACGTTTGTGCATTTTATAGTTAGAAGATGTGATTTTCTGTATTGTTTTGGTCTCTTTTCTTCTTTAATTGCCAATATTGCATGTCACACATTGAAGAAATCCTTGCGGTCTTTTCTGGTTTACGTATTGTGAAACTGTGGTAAAAAAATATACCTGTAAATAAATTTTTCTGAAAAATTAAAAATTCTTTTTTTACACTCATTAGCTTAAGAGGGCAACCATAACCAAAGATTTACTCTAACTTAATTCTTTATATTTTCACAACCTATGGAATTTAAGTAATTTTTGCAGATTTCATTTTTAAAAATATTGCTATAAATACTTTTTGAGCTGCTTTTCAAATCCACGTCTTTTTAGCATACAATTCTGATTAAACATTGCTTCATATAAAGCTGAACTTGTCCTCTGACATCTATTTTTTTCCATCACAGCTAATCCGCAGGGTGTTTGGGCTGCTCCATTCGCTGTCACTCGCAGCTGCTATATTAATCTGTGCTGCTGTTTTCCCAGCTGACCTCAGGAGGCTTGCCTGAGATCTCTTCACACTGTACCTGTCACTTCCTAGGAAATGGCAGCTCCACTCCCACAGGCTCACCGCATGGCGAAGGCAAACTGCCTCTGCTCACCTTTTGTCCCTTTTAGTGCGCTTCCCGTGTCTCCTGTGCTTCAGGACTGTGCTTTGCAGTTTACATCCCCACCTCACACTACATTCCTGTCAAGCTTCACACTCTCTGAAACAGCAATTATGATTTTTTTTTAGCATGGATTGCAATGTGTGTTCAGTCTTATTACCAGGCAGAATGAGCTTTTTTAAACAAATAAAGAATATCTCATATGTTTTTTTTCAACTCTCGAAAAAGTAGTCATCCAATCTTAGTGTTACTTTATCTGTTTTTCAAAATGTGAAACTACTTATGCTCCATCCTATTTACCCTGGTGGCCACAACTCGCATCAAAACCCATTTGTTGTTTTACTGTAGCATCACTGCCTCATTTTAATTATATTTTTTACTTTGTGAGACTCAGTTTAATGACCTTAAGTGCTCCCTGTTGATCTAATCATTGTGTAATTTAATGTAGGAGTGGGTGGGCAACAGTATAACATATGGAGTAAGGTGGATTTTCATCAGTGCAGACAGAGAGTCTGAACAACATAGCATGAGATAAAGTTATACCATTACTGGGTCATTGTCAAAGCAGTTGTATTGTTTTTTGCAGCATAATGTGGTGTCTGAGTCTTATGTCTTTACAACAAGAGGGCAATAAAATGCAAATGTTTTGTCTTTTTTACCAACTCCTCAAGAAGAAAAATTGTTGACTGCCCTAAAAATCATTAGTAGTGAACTATTTTGAGTAATTTTCCATGTTCATGTAATTGTAACAATGTTGCAGAGAGAAATGTTAGCTTAGATGCACTAAATAAGTTTAAGCTTAATCCTTGAGCCTCACTCTGCTTTTTGAAAAGAGTAATAAAGAGACATGCTTTCATGAAGGAGTTTTCAACAGACTTGAACTGGAAGAATTCACAAAAAATTTTAACAGTTGCTTTTTTTCTTGAGTGTTTTTTAGTTGGCAACATTGGCAAGTCAAGCAGATATTGAGAGCTCTCCAGTGCTACTATTTCCATCCGCAGTAATAAACTGCTTACAGTCAAAAACAACCAATCAGAGCCAGGAGGAAGGTCTTAGCCCTATCAATCATGCTCATGCATGTGCTGCTCAATGTGCTAATGTTGGAGAAACAACTGAATATTACAGTAAAACCGCTAACTGGATGCTAACTAGCCTGAGCATTCATGGAACGCTCCTCTGTGCTTAACTAGCTGTAGCATTTCAGAGAGCAAGAGGGGGGGTTTGAGCAGCATGTACATGAGCATGATTGATAGGGCATTAAAACCGTCCTGCCGGCTCTGTTTGTTTGTTTTCAACTGAACACTATATTTCAGTCAATGACAGGCCCATAAGGAGGACGCATATTATCTGTCTCATATTGTATACATATGTTAGTGACAGTTTCAACAGATATGTCGAAAACATATTTTATAAAAGTTACATACAGCAGCTTTAAGTACATTGTCACCCTGCCCTGAACATAAAGTTTCAAGGTGCCTGCGTCCTCTTTTTCTATTCGTTTTTTTCTTCCTTGTTCTACATCTGTTTTGTTTCGTTGCTCTGCTGGTAATCTCCCTGCTATCTGACTGATGTAAGCTGGATGTAATACCTTTAATGACTGCATGTTGCTGATAAGATAGATCTTCTTGAGCTCTCTGGAAGCCTCATGTCAACCTCTCTAAAGCTGCTTTAACGTCTCCAGAGAAACATCGCAGAAAGAGTTGGGCCTGTCTATTTTAATAAGAAGTAGAGCACACAGCAGTGCCGTGAGCACGAAACTGAGCGCATATACTGTGACTTTGTCCTGTGCCTGTGTATATTTCTGGTACCAGAGGCTGATACGGTGCCACACTCCCTCTCCCTACAGTTCTATCCTGTCTAAGTGGTAAAGACAAGGATGAGGACGGTTTTTGCCTGTAAAGCAGCCCATCCCCAGGCAGGCAGGCAGGCAAGGCTCAGTCTGGTCCTTCATTATATGACCACGCCCGCCTGGCACTAGTTTGGAACTGGGTTGTTTCCATGACGACCAAATATTTGATGGACAGGTCTGTGTGTGTGTGATGCCCAGTCGCCTGTGTGAGTTTGCAACCCTCTGCTGTCTGCTGAACAGGATGCTAAAGATATGGCATGTTTGGATATCTACTCATTAATACATTTAGTGCGCAGACAAGGCCCTTCTGTACACACACACACGCCCTGTGAGGCTTTCACTGTCGGGCCGAGTGTAGGGATTAAAGAATTTGGAAACAGCTAGCATTCAGAAAATCTACTTTTAGATACCAACGCCTACTCCGTACTTTCTAACAACCAATCACAGAGCAGAAGACACAGAAGAATTTGAGTGTCTGATGCGTGAAATTTGGGTTTAGAGCCTTGTTCTTTTCTTTTTTCTTTCTTTTTTTGCATTATCGTTAGACAAATAATGGTCTTGGATTCCAATGTAGAAACTTAGTGGATATACTTAGTTAGTCGAAGGAGTCAAACACTGAACAGTGCTTAAAGTTTTTACCAATACATGTCCTCATTGTTAGAACATTTATTTTATTAAGCAACTGGAATCAATTGAAAACAACAACAAATAATAATAATAATAATATTCCTGCATTATATGGCAGCAACACAAATTTCAATAAAAAGTATTTTAAATTTTACAAGATATAGTGAAATTTTCTTTCCCCTTTTAGATTTTTTGACTTTATAGGGAAAATTAATGTAGCTGCGTTTTAAAAGGTGCATCTGTTAGGATTCTGTGTTGTTTTGAGGTTTGTTTATTACTATTTATTTCTTAGTCTCTTTTATTAGATCAGTCTTGCTCTGTTTTACTTTAGTACAGTCCTTCTAGTTTATGTCTTGTCTCTAGTTATTGTTTCTCTAGGTTAATTGTGTTTCTTAGGTTTAGTTATTTTTTTGCGAAAATTTTCATATGCAGGTCTAATTAAATATGTGAAGGTGTAAGTAAATATGTGGGTTTGTTTGTACAGATTTTACCTTGTGTATATATTTCATATTTTAAATTTATAATTAAATTTGTACACCAAAATCCATCCATCCGTCAGTTTCATATAGCAGTTTGTTGCAGAATCATGCTGCTCTGGAAAAAGAACGGTTCAGATGCATCATTGAAAACTGAAAATATGGGACACATTCAAGGACATTTTGAGCATAAGTAAAGTTTCCAGTGAAAAACAGGTAAAATGATGAGTCACAAATGACCGAGAATGCATGTACTTAAAGCAGCAGTCGGTTTCTGATTTGTGTCTCTAGTGAGATAACCTGACTGTGTATCACACATATGACTTGAAGCGTTTTCTTTTATGAAGTGCCATGAATATATGAATAAGTTAAAACATTCAGTTTATTCTCGTCTTCATTTACTAGCGCACTGTATTTACGCAAAGCATAACATCTTATTCCTTTCATTCGTTTTGCGTTACAAGAATTTTGAGCAGTTTTAAATAAATAAACAAATTTTCAGTCACTGAGCAAAAAAGAGGAAATGACAACTTTACACTTTAAATAGAAAAACATAATCATGACTGCACTTCACTGTTTTAAAGATTTGGAAGATAAGCTGAAGAAAAAAACCTTAGTGCATAAGCTATAGAGCAACCTTTTCAACCATGCAACAGAGAAAGGACATAAGTCAAATATATTTTAATTTAGTATTGATCTGGTTTAAAATTGGTTACAGCTTATTAAATGTGTTTGAGGGTTTTTAGGGTTTTATTTACCATTGTAAGATTAAGAATGGAGGTGGAAAGACTGGCATGATGAATCATTACAAGTGGTCATGTTTGGACATGTATGAACTAGAGGGAGAAATGGAGCCTTTTGCAATACTTGGTTTGATTAATGAGTGGTGGCGATTGCTGCACCACTTCCTCCTCTTGACAAAGGACAGGGAGATTCTAAAAATATTCTTAGGGAAAAGATTAAATCACACTCTTTCTCTTTTTTTTCTTGCAGAGAATGCATGTAAACCTACCAAGACTGAAATTCACTCTGATCTAAGCTTTTTTGTTGCTATTTTCTAAGTGCCTGAATAAACATGCGTGGCAGTGAAAGCTAGCCAGGCTTTCTTTGAAAGATCACTGGGTGAGTAGGATGAGTTTTTTCATTTCTTCCCATATCCTCCATCTCGGGCAGCACACAGGAAGAAACTTTAGTGATATGGCAGGTTTCCAACTCTTACTTCTAAAGAAATTGTCATATTCTGGTTCTAAACTGTAAGTGCAAAACTGAACACTTGTTTAAAGGGAGAAATATTCTTTAAAGCAAACCATTTTGGTTTAAATATTTAACAAGACAATAAACAGAATTATGAATAATAAAAAAAAATAACTTCAAAAATAAAATAAAAAAACCTGATGGTTTTACAGTGCATAAAACTTGTATGTTATTTTATTTAATTTTTGAAAAGGTGTTTGCAAAATCTGGGGCTTAGATGAAACTATGTGAAAGAAATCTGCCAGGCTTTGTGCAGTGTGGGAAAACATACTCTGCAAGACTTCTGAACAGCCCCAGGCGGGTTTGGAAAACTCTGGATTGGTGGTTTAAGTCAGTACCAAACACTGCACTCTGAATTCAGAACCAGATCTGAAGAAGGTGAATAAACGGTCAGACTGGCAGCGGTAAAAATCACCACATACGAGTCAAAGTTTGACTTATGGATCATTTGGAAAGTTTTGCATTAAGTATTTAAGCTCATGAGGAATATGCTGTCTACCATAATGTCTCAGCATTACATAAGCTTGTCCAGGTAAATATGAAATAAAAAGATTAAAAATTATTTAGCAGCAAGCTGCAAAAACAAGTAGACTTGTTATGCTGGGCAGCAACCCAATGTAAATAAATGAAATTATTCATAAACCCAACATATGCATAAAAATAGGCCATATTATAAATGTAAACCAAATCTGAAGGACTACAACGGTACACACAAGAGTCGTGTCAAACAAAATCAATCAAAAAATTTATATCCAGATGTTGGAAACTTGTATAAAGTCACTCAGTGAGTAGAGCCATACTGAGACTGAAAGTTTTGCCATTTTTTTCCCCAATAGGTTGACGTCTTTGGCACGTTCAGTAGAAAACGCATGCAATTAATATTCAAATCAACTAAAGATTTAGTTCTTTTCTTCTGATAGTCTACTTAATATGTCACAAATCGTCATTCAGCTCAGAATCAAATAAATTGGAACTTGCGAGTCTATCGATACATCCAGTTATTGTTAGCTTGTCATGAGGAGATTTTATTTGCACAGATACATTTTTAATATTTTATGAAATACATTCTAGCTAGTGCATACTCAATTATTTTAATATATAGATGCAGCTCTTCCAAAACAACTTCTATCCTTCCTGTATGATGCATAACCATTGATATTAAGTTCATCATCATCAAATGTCATGTCCAACTGTGAAAACACTTTTCTGGCATTTTCTATTCTTATTGTAAATGTTGTCATGGTAATTCTGTACCTGAGGCACAGCCTAAGGCACATGGTCACATCAGTATGTCCTCCTCTCATTCTAAGGTAAATCTGACTATATGAGACACTGATATTGGCTTTTTGACCAATTTGTCATACTTTAGAATAACCCAGCACAAAATTCCCCTCTACACCAGTCGACTGTTTTTTGTTTGTTTGTTTGTAGTTTCAGTCACACTCCCATTGCAACCTTGTTGTCCGACCGTGACGTTTATCTTACTCTGACTAAGTTTCAAGCAAGGACTGTGGGAGGGTTAAGGATGTGGTTGTACTGTGTGCTTTTCTGCAAACCAGAATTAAATGATTTTAGCACACAAATGCAGGCAGGAGTTATGCAGAATAGTGTATAAAGTTCAGTTTAATGATAGGAATAGTAGGTAGTAGGAACCATGTACAGTCAACAGAGGAACACAGGTTCAACATGATAACAACAGAAGAATGTGCAAAGAGTGAAGGGAGGGAATAGCAAAGAAAAAATATTAATAAATGATGTACATATCTATTTAATGAAGTGTGGGGACACACGAACAGATGCACTGAGGAAGAAAGATTAGGAATTACAACATCACTGTAAAGAAAAACGTGGGATAATGTAACTGAACAAGAAAAGCACAGGAAAAATCAGGGGTAATCACCAAATAGAACATAAGTAACACAATATTCTACTTAAATGTCAAAAAGTCTCAAATAGTACAGAACTAAAAACTGTAGTGACAAAACAGAATGAAAGTTCTACACATAATGTGTAATCAGATATTGGTTTTGTTTCTCACTTTCATAGATGTAACAATTTGACAAGAACAACTTCGATATCGGCCCTTATTGTTTACGTTTTTATTGAAATGTAGGAATTGTACAACACTGGAATCTCCAGGTTTTTACTGAAAACATTGGAAAATAAATAAACATCAATGTATCATGTACTGTTAGAGTTTGTGTTTAACTCAACCAGCATCTCTTGTTGACAACTGTCTCATCTGGGATTCTCCAGAAAAATATACATACAGCTCTGGAAAAAATTAAGAGTCCACTGCACTGAGCCCCATTGAAAACCTCCTGGTTTTTCCACCAAATTTTGATTTCTGAACTCTTCCTGAGTTAAAACATTAGTATTGTTGTTTCTAAAGGAATATTAACTTGTTTTCTTTGCTTTATTTGAGGTCTGAAAGCCCTGTATCTTTTTCATTATTTTGACCATTTCTCATCTTCTGCAAATAAATACTAAATTTTTGCTTGGAATTTTGGAAACATATTGTCAGTAGTTCATAGAATAAAAGAACAATGTACATTTTACTCAAACATTTACCTATAAGAAGAGAAATAAAAAAAAACTGATCATTTTAAGTGGTGTCTTAATTTTATACTCACTGACCAATTACTTTATTAGATAGTGACTGGTTGGAACCTCTTTTGGCTTCAGATCCGCTTCAGTTCTCTGTAGCAGTGCTTTAACTAGGCTTCAGAAATTATCATTAGTTTCTTTTTATACTCATACTGTCACAATCTCATTATCCTGTTGCCTGCAAATCCATACGCCCACCCAGAGTGCAGCAATATTGTAATGTACTAGAAGTTAGTTTGGACTTATCTGTGCTTTGGGATGTTTTTTGTTATCCTAGCAGAAGTAACCATTAGAAGATGGTTAGATTCTGATCATAAAGGGATGGTTGTGCTCAGTGTTAATACTCAGGTAGGCTGTACCAATAAAACAATGCTGGTATTAAGGGGCCCAAAGGAATCCAAGAAAAAAATCATCATTGCAGCTTCCTGACAAGCCTGAATCACTGATGCAAGGCAAGATGGAGCCATTAGTTCACGTCGTTTAAATTCTGATCCTATGTTATGTTTTACAGCAGATGGACCTAAATGTAGGCAGAACAAAGCAGCTAATAATTACGGGTTTTAGTGATGAAAAAACACATGAACGGGAACATGAAGATATAGGAAGTTAAACTTGAATGAGTGTAGAGTGATTTTGAAACCAGGTTAGTCTAGTCAGAGAAATGCAGAACATCTGGAGGAGAGTGCAGAGCAGAGGAAAGATGACAAAGAAACACAACAACACAGAGGGAGATGATTTATAAAATGGAAAAAAAATTAACACTAATCGAAATACAAAGTAAGAAACTAAACACAATCAAATTATCACAAACACAAATCAAAAGTGGATCATCACACCCTTCCCTCAGCTGCTGGAGTCTATTTCCAAGTTCAAGTTTGATTCGTATGTTCAGAGATTTTGCCTACCTTGGGCTGCTGTCACCTTCCTCTCACCTTAAACCAATTTAGTGTACTTTTCTGAACCATTCCCCTGTAAACCTTAAAGAGGTTTTGAATTAAAATCTAAAGAGATCAGAAGTTTCTGAAACACTGACACACCCACCATGCGGCATAAAACAATTGTTCCACATTCAAAGTCGTCTAAATCCCCTTTCTTTCTCATCGTATTGTTCACTTTTAATTTCAGCAAATCCTCCTCATCACGTCTAGAGTCGCTGTGATCAACTTATTTGCTATTTGTTTCAACGAGTAATTAATTTAGGCACACCTAATGAAATTGCCAGTGAGTTTCTGTCTCTGTTCTGTGCATACAATACACATGATTCATAGTAGTGCTGAAGCATAAAACAAGGAGCTGTAAGCCTCTGTAATAAGGAAGCTGTCTAATCCATCAGAGGGCTTTGAGCAACGAGGATTTGCATGACAAAACAAATATTGTGAAACACCACTAAGATGATGTGATGGACTGAATCGAACCGGCCCGGCATGCTGCATAATTCAGCAGCACGACTTCATCTTGTTATGCTAAAGCACCCGAAGCGCAACAGGTAGGCAGCAGATATGTGCTGCGTGATTGCTTGTCAGTCGTAGTAATGTATAATTCATTTCTCATGTGGCTTTCTTGAGCGCAAGATAGTAATTATTTTAACATATGTGTTCGTCTCAGACTGGCGCTTCACACTGACCCTGCCAGCTTTGCAGTCACAACATGTGTGCAGGAATATGACCCAGCGTACAAACGAACCCAACGTGTGACCACTTGGTCTGCCGAAGCCACCATTGTTGCTTTATGAGTGTGTGGTTAGGAGCAGTGCTGTGCAATTTCACTGCAGCTTTGTTTGGGCTTTGAAGACTTGTTTCCTTTTCTCCCAAATTGGCCAGACTCCCCATAAGTTATAATGAGGGGGAATTGGAAGCCAAACTACAGATTTGAAATGGTAATTAGTAAGACTCCCTGCTATTGAGAGAGACAGAGGGGCTGATTTAGCAGAGCAGAATTAAAGATTGGAGGATAGTACAGGACCCATTTAGATGACTGTGGTATATTTAGCTGTGTTACCCAGAAACAGGAATGGAGCAAAGTCATATTTTAGAAGAAAGATCTGCAATAACAGATCACAAGACTTGGGCCATGCTGCAGTCCACTCAGTAAAGAAAGGACTGCTATTTTTCTACAGAATATTGCCCTGCTTTATTCTGGTCAGTTGGGATTGTTTGTGTCTATATTAAATTATGAAGACAAAAAAAAAAAGAAAACGCCACACCAAAGCGAATACAACCCTATTAAGATGCGTTCTTCTAATTTGCATGCCTGCTTTGTTTGTGGTAGAACAGCAAATACCCAGACAGAATGTGTGGGACAATAATATGCCTCAAAGGATGCCATTAAGTCCATGTGACAGTGCATTTCTCCCCAGCTAATTGTCGCTTCCTTCTTTTTTTCTTTTTTTTTTTTTACTTTCACTCTAATTAGTAAAGTATGTAGGGCGCTTGGAGTTCATCTGCTCGACTCTGGCGTGATAACTCTCTCATCTATTCTCCCTTCGCTTCTTTGTATGCCGAGGCTGAGCAAACAGTATTTTCAGCTGTCTCAAGCGATTCGCTAACAACATGCATTTAAGAGCATTGTAATGACTCATATCATATTCTAATTATTAATGTATGACTGAGTCTTCAGATAGTCTTTCTGCTTACTGAGACTCTGCAGGATGCTTTTAGATTTGTTTACCTGCCAGGAAGCATTTTTACCATGCATTGTGCTAACCTCGCACCTATTAAGTTATTGTAATGGAGAAGAGCAAAAATATTAATGCTTTTGTTGAGTTAAGCAAACAAATATATTCTGGATATGTGCTTTTTGATAAAAGGGGGAAGCAAAGTTATGCTTTACTGTACTGCAGGTTTTACTCTACCAGATTTTATTTGAATCCATGTAATATTAATGAAGCCCTTTTGCCTCAGTATAAAGCATCTGAGCACCACTGACATCGTTATTAAGTTTGTATCGGTATTTGAGTGGATGTTGGGACAATTGTTGAAATTATTTTTATTCCAGCAGTTCTGTTAAAAAAGTATTTTTCTCCCTGCATATTTTCTTTTGTTCTCGCTTCTTGTCACTTGTAAGATCAAACAAAGATTTGAGGAAATACAAAAGCTGTTTCCAAATGATGATTTAATTTAACCCTCCTGTTTGTTTCTATAATGTCCGTGGGTCAGTGTTTAATCATGCAATAGTGTCAGAAACCAAAAAATTCCTCCAAAACATTTTTGTATCTTATTAACTCCAATACTAACCATTTCAATCAATATTTGTGCAAAATTATCTTTTTTTGTTCCTTCAAATAAAGGATCAATGACGACAACTTACTCATTTACTCATTTTGACATAAAAAATTTAATTTACATTTTTTTATGTTCACTGAAAAAAACCTACAAACAAACAAAAAAACTATAATAAAAGTTTCATGCAAAAAAAATACTCCCAACTATTTTCAAAAAAAATGTTTAAACTTTAAAACGGGTCAATTTGACCCACAACATAACAGGAGGGTTAATAACCAAATTAGTTTGAGTTCAAAGTCACAAACTAATGGAGGAACTTAAGTATTTTTCCATTGAGAAGAGTAAGTTTTCCTGCTTCTGCAGCAGCTGTCATGACAGTGAATGCGTCATTAGTTTTCATCCACATGTGATTTACTTAAAGCATCCAAGGATTTTACTTTTCTCTCATCAATACGCAGGATTTTTTTCCCTTGGCAAATATCAGGACATTTCCTGGCAAACGTGAGGTGGGTCTTTTCAGTGGTTCAGTGGATTATGAACTCTGACCTTAACTCATTCAAGTGCTACTGTGCTTTAGATGCTGCTCCGGTGCACTGCTCCACGTTTTCTCCATTTATGTATCACAGCTGGTTCACTGGAATCCCAGAGCCTTAGAATTTGCTTTGACTTTTCCCAGACTAGTATCTGTCAATAATTTTGTTACTCATCACTTCTTGAAATTCTTTCAAGTTGAAGCAAAAAAAAAAAAGGTTTATCACAAATATTTTATGATTTAACAAAGGGGGATGACTACTTTCCATTAATTAATGAGCTAATGATGAAAACATTGATACAAATAAGATGTTAACACATAGTTGGCTTCATTTTGTCTCTTAGTAGGTGTTTCATTTAGATCGAACTTTGGGACTCAAAGTTTCATCTGTAAATGATGTTACATCAGATGAAACCTTCTTCTACTTACAAGTCAGAAACTTTGCAGGGTTTGCTGAGTGTTGTCAATGACCAAGCTACTTTATTTCTTTGAAGACTGTTGCAAAATTTGCTGAATGGAAATTTTGGCAGAGACTCATCGTATTACTCCAGTATATCTTATATGTACAGAATCTGGAGTATTTGTTGGATTTCGAGGCAGCTGACAAACCTCATTTGTTCCAAGTAAGAATTCCCGTTTCATTTCGCACCAAAGTTGATTTTTCCAACTTGGTCGTCAGTGGAGAACACAGGGTTAAACCCTGAGTTAAGTAAACAACTTAACTAGCTGCAATGCCAACAGTTCTATCACAATGAAGCAATCAGCTGGTGCAAACCAACTCAAAGTGGGGGACAAAATGGTAACATGAACTGGATGACTGGTTGCTTGGTCAGGTACTTGCAGTAGAAAATGAGGTTGATCACCCTCACTTAGCATTTATTCCCTGAAGTTAAATCCTCCTCAAAACTGATTGCTGAGAATTTAATAGCGTGTGGAATTCAAAGTCATTGAGTGTGAATGCAGATAAAGATATCTGCTGCTCTCTATGCATTTGTGTTTTTTATAATTCCAAATGGAGCATTCAGGAGAAATAAATACCATAATAAACAAATAAGAGACATGAATTTCATCTGATTCTTTAGATTATCAAGAGTTTATGTGCAAAACAAAAAAAACAATAATTCTGTCATGACTTTGCATCCTTAATCCAGGGACTCTGTTCAATCTAAAATTGGACAAATAAATGTAGATAAGAGATGTGAAGATAATCGTCAGTTTTGAAAATAAAGTATGAGCTAATTGGCACCTAAGTGATCTGATGAACATTCAATCTAAGTGTAACCTACAAGGGTAGAGCTGATCCAGACATCTGCCAAAGATGATGCCTCGGCTTCTCCTTCCAATTATCTCATAATAACACGTCTGAAAGCACCAGATTAAAGACCAGCTGTTGGTGAAAACTTTCTTTTTTTGTTGTTGTTTTTTCATTATTTTCAGTTTTAGTTAAATGCCAAAAGAAATGGGGATTTGCTTCATGTTTTTCTGTCGGTACTTTCTGCTGAACTCCAGCAGAAGAGAAAGATTGAGGTGGAAGCGCATGGATTCTCCCACAGCTGCATGAAACAACTCCCAGCAGATTTCAGACATTAAACCAGAACAGCAGGAGGCTGAGTTGGAGACGCTGCCTGTACGAAAACCTGCTTGAGATTCAGAAGAGCCAGAAGGAAAGTTATTACAAATGGAATCAGCGACATGGTTTTTATTAAGTCTGCATGCCTGCTGCATTGTGCGAATAGGAAGGGCGAACATTTTGTCCAATGAGACCAAGCACCTGTTTCTGCTCCGTATAAATGGTACGGTCAAATATTTCAGATTTTCTTTTACCTTCTTTTAAAAGTTATTCTTAATTGATTATCTCTAAAATAACAAATGAGATTATAAATACTTTCCTAGTTAAAAAAAAAAAACTTCTAAAATCTAAGCAATTTAATAACATAACAAAGAAAGGCTTTGTGCAAATTTTTCAACTACAAAAAAAGTTTATTGTTATTTGTTGTTATTTATGTGTCTTTTTAGCATTTTATAATAAACTCAGATACAACTTTAACGTATCTAACTATAATAATACGAACAAAAAACATAGTCAAGACCTGACATACCTTTTTACGCTATGCAGGTGCTCTTCTTACCCTTTCTCCCTGTGAGAGAAAAACAGAAGTTACAGACAACTCAGTTTAGCAAGTGATTGAGTTATTTTACTCTCGATTTTCAGTTTTATATAACGCAGTACCACAGAATACTAAACGTCTTACTAAACAGCATGTTATCGATGTAAAGTATTTTTGAAGAGTGCCCAAGTTTGCAGCAACCCCCTGCATTCTTCATTTTCCCTCTCAGGATTGATTTCAGACTTGGCAGCGGCTCACACTGTGAAGAGAGAAAATCCATCTCCAGTAGCACACCAACACCCAGGCTGAAGGTTGGTGTTTTAGTTTAGTTTTTTTTCTTTTGTACTTTTCATGTGAATTCCTGCTTCAGGCTCGCCAGAGGCAACCATTAATGACTGGAACAGGCGACTTTCTACGCACTCGGCCAAGTGAGAAGATGGCTTGGGAAAGAGTGATGCACCGGTCATTAATGATCTATTTAGGGCCTGACACTAGCTGGCATCCCTTGGCATGATATCCTGGAAAGGTCACCGGTGTGTGAGAAAACTGTTTTAAAAGAATCACATGCTTGGCTGGACTGCTTTGGGTGCAGAGAGACCGAAATAAGAAAGACAGATTTGGCCATAGAGTTTCAGACGAAATAGAGAGAAAGAAAGAAAAGATGAGCAGAAATCACAAGCAGATTCGCTTTCACTATTTCAGTCAGCCGTTGTTCCGTCTTCACTGCAGGTGTTTATCTCACCGCTGTGGTTTTGTGGTGGTTAATTTAAAGGGTGTTTTATTTATGGGATTATTTACTCTGGAGACGAACGTGGTGAAGATCAAAACCTTTTCTTACATTATTCCCACTGCAAAAGTAAATGCGTCTGGAATGCAACAAAGAAATGAATTTCAGTGCGTAACAAAAGCAGAAGGTGTGTGTGCACCTGCATGTAAGCACTAATGATGCCGCTGATAATCAGGGTTGCTGTTTTTCCTGCATATTATACAGGTACATCTCCATTAATCAGTGTATCATCAAAAAGTTAATTTATTTCATGTTATTTCAGTAAGTCAATTAAAAAGTGAGTGATGAACACATTTGATTATGAATAACAGCCCATGAAAAGCTAAAATGAAGCTTCTCTGGAAAAGTGTATTATTGCTATAGACCAATATTTTATTATACTGGCCCATGTTAATATTATTGATTATATTCTCAAGCATAGGGAACTGTTCAGCAGACAGTCACTGATACCTTCTACAAACAGGCTCTAAAAGTCTTTTTCAAAACATTTGATTCTCTATTCAAGCATGTTGATGGAAAGTTTGCTGGAAGGAAAATTGTAAACCAACAACTGGTGCAATCACAGCTTTGAGATTATTATAATCTGCTGAAGATTTGGGGGGAGTTTAGCAACTTGTGGACTGTATCTGAACTCAGATCTTCTAGACTCAACAGGAAAACAACGGGGTATTTTCTACAAGAAGACAAGAGTCACCAGAACCAACAATGCAGATGACCTGAAAGACATTTTAAAGAGATGAGCTCTAGCTATGGCATTCTTGTGCTGAGCTCCTCGTAACTCAGATATAATGTCAGAAGTGTCGTTCCTGAGCTAAAGAGAAAACAGGAGAGGCACAAGGTCCTTGAGCTCCACTGTGAAATTTCCACAGTCAGTAATCTAAGCAGCCATGTCATCTGCTGGCACAGGTCCACTGGGTCCACTGGGTCCACTTATTGAGCCCAAAGTCAGCTGAGGCGTTTACTAGGAAATTGCTGGTAGATGACTCTGCTGACAAGTTCTGCTCACAAACTATCTGAGGATACTGACTTCATTTTTCAGCATGACCAGACAGAACCAGTGCCCGCTGTAATAGCCGCGGTATCAGTCTGCTTGACTGGCCAGTATCCTCCAGAAACCCAACAGAGACTCAGCGGGGTGGTTGGAAGAGGAATATGAGAGACACCAGAACCAACGATGCACATGAGCTGAAGATCATTATTAAAATAACCTGGACTTCTTTAACAACTGATGGATCTGCTTCCTGCTTCGCTGCACAATTATACAAAAGACCACACAGAACAAAAGTATGCTTTCCAGCAGACATTTCTGTATAAAAATAACTTTGCATTGTCTTTCTGAATGCTACATTTTTGGATTTTTATTAGGTAATAAAGTTGGAACTCAAATTGCTACAATAAATTAACTTTCTTCTGCTATTGTCAATTATTGAGATGACTGTATTTTCCAATGCAAATATCAATCTGATATTTATTTACAAAAGTAAACATAAGAGAGCTGACAAATCCTCATCAGTCAAGTTTTTTTCTCCTTTAGCAAAAAAAAAGAAAGAAAACATTGTCAAAAAGAAGAGCACTCAGTCACAGATGAAGCAGTGACAGACTCCCTCAGGGCAGAATGTTAATAAAAAAAGTTAAACATAGAGATTAACATTTACAAACAAATGTGCATTTTATTTATTCATGCATACATTTGAATTATATAATAAACTTCTGTAAAAGCAGAAATGCAGACTGCTCTGTGTCGGGTTTACACCCTGAAATGAGTGTTTCATATGAAGTCACTTAAACTCGGTGTAAGCAAGAGAACTGAGCAGAAGTTCACTCAAGTGACTTCATAAAAAGAGGAACTAATACTGGTGACCGTTACACTGAAACTGCTTGGAGCAAGTGTTACTGATGATTAGGTTAAATGATAATTTGCATGTTTTTGTAGGAAACAGGAGTGAGCAGGTGATGGTGCTTTGCATAACAGTTTCAGTTCTTGTTCTTTTGAAAATATCTAACTGAAATGTGTAGTACATATTTGTCATAATGGATATGTTGCGTGTGACATCCTAATAACTACTGATGAGGTTGTAGGAAAAAAACCAAAAAGTGGTCAGTTTTAGTCTTTAAATATGCATTTAGGAGAATCTGTTTTGCTTTTCTAAACTTATGCACTTAATGAGAAGATGAAGGAGCTCAAAGAGGCAAAACCTAAAAGACAACCTGCTGTAATTGAAGCAAAAGCTGGTAACTCATGAGCCTGACTGTGCAGTAAATGCAAGACTTCTCAGACTTTTATTTGTAAAGAATATTGAAAGCCATTTATTTGTTTTCTCGTACTTTACAATCATGCATGACATAAAGTCTCAAAAAATCATAGAAGTTTGAGGTTGTTAGATCAATACATGTGAAGTGGAGAGTATTGTATCTGTATCTGAGGGCAGACCTCCATGAAGCTGTACAAAAAAAAGACAGAAATAAGAGGATGTCATACGACAACAGGGAAAGATGTGATTTAAATTAGATTTTTTAGACATATTTTCATTTGTCACACTACAAGACTGCATTAAAAATTTCCTCAAGAAAAAGAAAAGACAATATGAAATTTGGTGGAAATCAAGTTATTTTGTTCTATCATGTCAATTCAATATCTTCTCAAGGCCCTTTACAAAAAATGTCAATTTCATCCAATCAAACTGGTTTAAAAAGTTTTCACAGCAGATTGCATCGAGTCATAGACGTGCAGCATTCAGTCCTCCAGCTCAGCACAGAGCGACTGGAGACAAGAGATTATGATGTGTCATTGTCTTCCCAAACATATAGAGCATGCAGCGACGGTGGAAGGAAACAACTCCCCTTTAGCATGAAGAAACCTCCAGCAGAACCTGGTTCCACGACTGACTTTGGGTTTGAGCAAACCGAGCAAACACACAAGAAAGAAGCAGTGATCCAGGCGTTCTTTCTATGTTAAAGAAAACTAAAAAGCTAATAGCAGGAGAAGGAGAAGGAGAATGTTAAAATGCTGGCAGCAGTATCTCAGCTGATGCCCTCCTCCAGGAAGGTGTTACATCTACACACAGCGCCAAACCAGATGTAGCAAGAGGAAAACACAGAATTACCAGCTGAAATAAAAGCAAGTAAGGCAAAACTGGAACTACTGGAGGACTCACCAGAGATAAAAACCATTTTAAAAGACTAAGCTTTCTGTTGTTATGAAACAACCAGTCCTTTTCATAAACTGCTTATAATTTGATCATCAGTGTCACATCAGATATGCCTCTTGACTTGGATTGCATAAAAGTTCCCTGGGGATTTCCTCAGCTGACATGTACAAAAAGACAAACAAGCAAACAAAACAAAACAAAAGATAAAACACAGAGACCTAGATTCTCAGCTGTTATATCTATGTTGTTTAATACTGATTAAAAAAAGCAAAACCCAAACTCTGCTGGGGACGTGATTGTTGCTGCTAAAGGGAGTTCAGCCACATGAAAGAGCAGCATGGCCGCTGCCCTACACGCTCCCACTGATACACCACAGAGAGAGAAAGCTGAATAAGCACTAAAACTGGCTGAAAAACACGACCTTAAAGTCCAGTTCATGTGCAGCAGCAACCCCAGTCAGCCACTTGAAACCACACATCTGCATTCTGCTGGTCTTTTATTTTTAAATTCAACATGTGCAGTTTTCTGCTTTTAAATGGCCCCATGTAAAACTTTTTTTTTTTTTAGCTATTTAGACAATCCTCTGTAATATCATGTTCTCCATCTGTGAGAGAAAGAATGTTTGTCATAACAGCAAAAATGAGCTTCCTCTTCAGACAGGACAATGATCAGCAGAATATTTGCAAAGCTCAACATAAACTTTTCTTATCTGACTGTCGGGGTGTGTGGGGGTGTGTGTGTGTGTGTGTGTGTGTGTATGCTGCATGCAGTTCTACCAGCCCTAGTTTAGCTTCCTTTTGGTGATAAAAATCTATGTATGTTGAATAACTGCTGCAGAGCGGTTAGGGTTGGGTAATGCTTTAAGCTGGGTACAGTTATAAGTTACTTGCCTAAATCCAAACAAAAAGTGATTAAAAAGTAACTAATTGCTTTTAGTTACTTTTGAACCACCTTTCATTTTGGATCTGAGTTTACGGTCGTTGGCACCGTAAACTGAAGCTGCTTCTAGATTGTTAGAAACAGGAGCTGTTGGAAGGGAGCTGGATGCTGCGAAGGTTTTCATTTTAAAACTCTGTCCAAAAAATACTATTTTTGTAATTATTCACAAAGCCAACCTGGAGTAACTTATCTTATTTAGGAAATAATTACTAGGAAAATATTTACCTAAATAGATATTATAAAACTTTATTGCCCACCACGGTGGAAATTCTCCCTCGGCTCTCCAGCCGTAAAACAAAGCACATTCATACAATAAAAAAGTTAATGATTTGTGAAGAGAATAAAACACCTCGGATGCCATAAAGGTAAATGTTGTAATTTAGTTAGCTTAGACTTCCACCCATTCGTTCTCTACACATAGGATGCATCAAACTTCTCTATGTAGTCATGCAATGGACAGACGTCACAGGACAAAAGTAAAATGCAGTTTGTATGAAAATTATTTATTAAAGCAAAAAAAAAAGAAGCAGTCCAAAGCACCTCGAATCTATATGGAAACATATTGCAGTGATGATTATTACAGTATAATATAATCAGATGATAATATAATCAGATATCATTGCAAAAGGATGTTTTAGGTTTTACTTATCAGATGTTTCAACCTCCATAATGAACTTGAAACATCTGGTTTCATAAGAAACCAGATGTTTAATGTGAAATATACAGGTTTCACATGAAGACAGACATCTGTCTACCCAAATATACATTTCGCTGTTTAAAGCATTACTAAATCTGTTTCCTGTGTGACTTCCTGGCCGCCTGGAAGAACAACGGCCAGTCGCAAAGGTTACAAATCAGTGATCACGAGGCGAGTGAGAGGGTGGAGAATGAAGGGGGACTTCTGAACAGATGGGGAAACAGAGAGAGGAAAACAGCCAGGGGTGGCAGGGCAGTGATATATGGGCGAGTAAAACAAGCAAGTGCAAAAGGTCGACAGACGGAGATCTGAATCCGTAGCGGAGTCGGGACCTCTAGAGGTGGAGGAGGAGCGGAGTCAAAAGGCGCAATAAATAAACAAACAATGGAGGCTGCAGGGGGAAGGAGAGTTCCTTAAAGGTCTGTGCACTCGCAAGTGGAGGTGAGGAATGTTGTTTGGGGGCAACTGTGGTTTACATCCCTGTACAGAGATAAACGGCTTTGAAAAAGCTTGGTGATAAAGTATGTTTTATTTGGATATGTGATAGGTAGACCCTAAGTAAAAGTCTAACTGCTGTACAAATATCTGACATAAAAAAATGTTTACAGAGGTACTGAATAGATTGGAAACTTGACTCTGGAAGAACATGGCATTTTGGGAATGAATTGTGAAGAAATTGGTTAAGTTGCAAAACAATGTTCCAACCTCTGAACATCGAGGAGATGAGTTTAGGTCATCATCCAGAAATGGAAATCATGAACATCCACATAAACTGACAAACTAATAATCTGATTCCAGCTCACAAAACGCAGGATCAATCTGTTAAATCCACACCATAGCACACTTGTTTTCTAACTGGGAGCTTATTGATGCAGTTTTTTAATAATTTTTCCTTTCACTAAATCATGCATCATCTATTTCTAAGGAAATCTTTGGTTTATTCATGCTTTAGGCTGGAAGTGGGGGAAGTATTCCACTTTCATCAGCATTTGTAATTAAGAAGACACTTGATCTTTACTTGCAACATCAGAGAAAGACAGAGCTTGTTCTTCAGCATTCGGAGGAAGTCTGGCTGATACATGTGGAGCCATCGGCAACAACCAGTGACAACTATGATTGATGCAGCGAGACAAAAGTGACAGATGGAGAGAGAAGAAAAAGAACACTTGATAGCGTATCCCCATCTGCAGTGAAATAATGACAAATGGCTTCCATTTGGAAATGGCAGCAAGATTTCCCTTTGCAAGGATTCCTGTAGGTCCAAACCGCTGAGCTTGTCTTCATTTGTCCCTTGAGCTTCGTCGTTTTCTCTGTTCCTCCTCTTCATTCTGTCTGACTTCAACGGTTAACATGTTAAAAGGATTAAACCCAGCGGTGTTAAATGATTCAGCAACGTGAGCAGGAGTGTTCCTCCCTGGTTTCCGTTGCTGCTAAGCTTTTTTAAACCAGACCCTAAATATCTGAAAGTCTGTACGGCAGCTGGTAATGAAATTGTGCCCATAGACTTCTTGAGGAGACTGTTCAAATTTGGGGGGCACAAAATAATTTTATGTGCTTTTTTTTTATGCATCATGCAGATATCAGATTATTTATCTAGAACTTTCTGAAGTCTCGCTGTTGGGGAGTTTACCAAGGTACAAGTCGCTACATCAGAAAATAAAACTAGGACACGTGTAGCCATTTTTATCTATTCGAACAAATCAACAAGCAATTCTGTGAAAATAATTTTAATAGTGATTCTGAACATTTTACATCTGAAACATAAGCAGGATGTTTTCATTTCAGAACATTAACAGATATGACCTGGTGGTTGGGACTGTCCATCAGCCTCTCTCATGGTGGACAGTGGCTGATATTTGTGACCTTGTAGGCAGATAAGGTTTGTGGATAGGATCAGTTCCACAAAAGTATTCCACATATTAATACTTTTAAATTTAGTATTAATATGTGACCTACTTTTATAATGGAAATCACCATAAAATCTTAAGAAAAAGGATTTTTTCATTGTCCATTAAAACACTTCATTTCTCATGAGACACAAGCAGATGACAGTAAAAGAAAGCAGCGGTGTTTCAACCACTAAAGAGTACCTACTGTTAAATGATCCTTTAATTTTGTCATATATTTTAAAAGAAAGAAGAAAAGTAGGACTAATAATAAATCTAGAGCCTTTTTGTGTTATTTGAGACCTTTTGATCTCTAACATTGAGCTCAAAATGTTCTTTCTCTCTTCAGTAAACAGCTGAGCTGCTGCTGTTGTTGTGGGATTCTTCCTCATTTCTAGCACTCAAGTTTCTTTGGTTTTCCTTATGATCTGAGTTTCAACAAAGAGAAATCTTGGAAAACATAATTTTGTTGCAAAATGTGATAATATTCTTTTATTTCATGCTGCCTCACACAACTACAGTTTCTTACCCTTCATGTTTTGTCAGTACAGCTTGTCGGAAAGCATCTAAACTATGTAGTCACGTCTTTACCTGCTTTTTTTTCTGATTTGAAGTCATATTAAACATAAGCTTTAGTTCCTGGAGAGAATTTGCAGCCTGTAGCGTACATTTCCTGCACCAGTGTTTTCCCTTTGGTATCATATCCTGCTATTTCTCTGAGCTTCAGCTTTGCCTTTTTCTTTATTTGTTTTATTTAATCAAACGTCTGGCCAGTCACAGATTATCAGCACCTTGCAGCTGGTAATTTTCTCCATACAGGGATTCAGCTCCATTTTCTATTACCTTTCTATGGATACAGTAAAAGGAGGAGAATGTAATTCATCTTGGCAAACATTAATTTTCTCGCTCTCTTTCCCACTTGCACCATGGTTTGTAGACTTAACACCCATTTCTGATGCTGTCCTTGCTTGGATGGATTTCTGGCTGCGCTGCAAAGGAATCATAACTCTGCGAGTGCAATCAGCAGGAGAGAAAGTGACAGAGCGGCACAATATCATATCTGGTTTTCCTGAGGACTGTGGCCAGTGTCCTGCTCAAGGACTGGAGATCCATTCTTTATCAGTAAGGTCAAAACATTCCACTGTTACGCAGCACACAAAGATAAATAAATTCACTGTCTGTTAAAAAGAAAACAATTTATCATTTACAACTCAGATTGTGATTTTTTTATTATAAGACCTTGGATTCTTGAAAAATAATTTCACATTAGTGGAATTATTTTACTAATTACTGTATGTTATGCTCATTGTGCATAACATACAGTTCACGTTCAGTTTTGTGGATGACAATGACAAATAAATCTTATCTTATCTTATCTTAACCTGGATTAAGTGAGTTTAAGTTATTACATTTATTGGACCACAGTATAACTAAGTATGAATAATTATGTAGTCAATTCACACAATAATTGTGTGACCATATAGTTAGCACTGTTACCTTACAGGTTTTTGCTGCATACAATTGCAGGATTTCTTCAAGAATAACATAAATGCTTTATGCCTTAATACACCTTAGAAGTGACATGCATGTTTTTTTCTTTTGTCTTTTGTGACGTCCTGAAAGGTTTGCATGGATAGAAAATATGTTCTTTACCAAAAATGGCACAAATAAATAGCTGTTACCTTCCAGCTTTGTAAAAGTGCATTATGTATAAACATGTTTCCTTTTTAGCTGTTTTTTAACCTAAAGCTTTGACAAAGATTTCATGCATAAATTGTTGTGATCACATTTTGAGCTGGACTGTGAAATGCTCACTCCTCAGTTTTACAGGAAGTTAATGTGAGATGACAAAACCATGCTTTGCATGTTCAGTGTGATCTGTGGAGGAGTTGGGATTTATTTATTTATTTTTAATATAGCAAAATTGTTTTGAACTCCAGCCATGAAGGACAAAACTACATACAGCAATAGAGTCTGGTATAAAAACAATTAATCCCAGATTACAGTGTATTGGCATTTTTCTAGAAAGAAGAGAATGAGTTTTACTGTGTGAATAATTACTGTATTCTATATAACCTTTTGACAATTATTTGTTACCAAGTGGTTATCAAGTTGCTTAGACAGAAAAACATTGAACATGTGTGTATTTGCAGGAAGAACGAGATGTTATGTCAGATTGTCATCCTGAGCGTATGGAAGCATAAACACCATGGGAACGTCTAGCTAGCACACCATTTACAAAGGTGATAGGTTCAGTGTTACAGAGACAAGAGAGTGTTGAAGCAATATGTGTTTAATAACTCCAGAACAAAAGCAAGATACCTCCTGACGATGCTAAAGATTGTCTTTATCTATAATAAAACCAGCCCTGTGCCAACAAGAACTGAAAAGTCCCTCAGACAGGAAGAAGCCTGAATGCACCATATAAAAACAAATAATAAAGAACTTTTATTTTGGAGACATTTTCTACGGTGTTAAGAAAGTAAAATGATCTTTGTTAGTGTGGAGGAATTCCAGCTGTAAAGTAAAAGGGAGGGACCATCATGCTGTGTGGATGTTTAGCTACAGAAGGGACTGGTGCACTTCACAAAAAGGATGGCGTCACAGAGAAAGAACATTATGTGGCACTATTGAAACAGCATTTTAATACATTAGACAGGAAGTTGAAGCTTGGGCACCAAAGGACGACAAAGTCAATATTTTGAAGAAAGCATCAGAAGAAACTGATGTCAGCCCCAAAGAAAATCTATTGTAGAGCTAAAAAATAGGTGTGTGTGGTCACCAAAACAAAGATATTAAAATAGATAAATCTACTCCAGAGCATTTAAGTTGAAACGTAATAATTTTAATTTTCTTTAAGCAAAACTCAGTGGCTGGAGGTTTGAACATACTGTTCACTGCTTGGTAAAATACGCACCAATACAGACAGAAAAAGCAATGAATGTTTTCTCCTGCTGGAGAGTGAGAGTTTATATGAGATCAAATGCAAAGTTTGTTCCTATGGAAACACACGCATTGACTTCTGTTCTGTCCCCGTTCATCAAAAATTGACCTCGATCAACAAAGTAAAGAGTGTTAGAGACTAACTGTTCCCTTAATGCTGTAAATAAACAATTTTATGCCATCATTCTTTTATTAGAGCATATAAATAAGAAGTATGTCAGCTTTATTAAAACCTCATGTTATCTCAGCTCACAAGTTTATACACTAAAGGCAATACAAAGTAAAAAAAGAAAAAAGTATCGACTTAATTAAAAAACGAATCAATTAAATGGATAAAAAGATGCAACAGATTCAACTTAAATACAATAATTGTGACTCAACATGTTCGTCTTGGAGTAGCTTTGCAAATAGTGCTGCTAAAATCTATTTGGCAATAGATTTTATAGATAATAAAATCTATTGCCAAATAAGCTGCAATATATATCGCTCTGAACAAATAATCATGTTCAGAGCAATATCTTTAAGCGAGGGCGTGCCTGTTACAAATTTAACAACAGGTTCTGAAAAAAAAAAAAAAGAGAAACCATGTCTTGTTTCTAGATTTATTATCCCACCAAGGTCACTGAAGCTGTTGGAGAAAGAGGACACCAGGAAGACAACACTCCTCACCAGGATAAGAGGTTGTAATCACAGAGAGCAGAGCTATAATCAAGCACAGGGCCTCCGGCACAAAACAGACAAAGCATGGCAAGAGAAAAAAAAAATTTAATCATAGCAGGGAAGGAAGGAAAATGATAATATATCTGAAGCAAAACCTTTAATCACTCGGGGGGACAGAGACAAAGAGAGAAGGAACCGGGCGACAGAAGTAGATGGAGTGGGAGAGGTGAACAGACAGCAGAGACAGAAGGCAGGCTGGAGTAGACAGAGGGGTGAAGTTGGTATTTTTAACACGTTCTAATCAAAGCCAGCACATCAAAAGTGGCCTGCTGTGAAAACGCCCTCTCAGTTAATCAGCAGGAAGAAAGGACAAGGAAAAGAAGAAGTAATCGTTATTGATACTAGAACAAGACTGTGGCAGACCCGACCTTTTTCTTTCTTTCTTTCTTTTTTTTAATGAAGATTTGTCGTGTACAGCATACAGAAATGAGGGCAGGATGGAGTGAAACCTTCTTATGCAAATCTTTTACGCATGAAAAATTCCTCTTGTACACTTTAGGGTTTAATAAGCTGGGAGTCCCATCCTGTCTTCTACTAGTTTGGTGGGTTTTTGAGAGAAGAAAAAAAAAAGAAAAGAAAAGAGAGAAGATGAGTTGTGCCTGAAAACAGGATGAGGGCTGACTCAGGGGAGGATAAGATCTGTCTGCCTCATGTTCGGATGCATTCTGCTCAGCTCCCGCTCTGGTTTTTCCTTTATAATCCTGGTGCCATAGGACAGTTGTGTCAGGCCCTTTAATAAATCCCAGCAGATTAGCAAACAAGAGAACACACTGCTGCGGCACGTCCTTATAAGGGTTACCTGCAACATAAAGTTAAATAGTGTCAAAGCAGGAAATGTGGAGAAACACCAAATATCCTGAAAAATCCTGCAAAGCCATGAATAATGTAGAATGCCTTGCAAAACTGTGCAAAATGTAAAAATAATGTTACAACTTTTGGACATCTTAAATGGCAGATAGGAAGCCCCTGGTAGCAAAGGTTTACAGCAAGACATCTAGAGTGCATAGCAAACATTAAGAAGAAAGCTAAACATACATCTAGAGGTGCCAGGAAATGGTTTGGATGAAAGCATCATCATTCGAATGACCTAGTCAAAGTCTGTAGCAGCACTGAAAAGTATGATTCACTTTTGCTCTCCATCAAAACCCGAACAAGCTTTTAAGAAGAAAGAGCAATAAATTCAGCCTCTGGATCTGCAAAGCCTGCAGGAACGTAACCCAAGAAATCTGCTGCTACAAATGTAACAAAATTGTAGCAAAAGTGCAGGGTTCCACACACACACATGCATCACACTTTTCTGATTTTTAGTTGTAAAAGTTTTTTGAAAATCAGGTGAAATTGTTCTCATGCTTTGCAATCGCAACTGTGGTACTTTGAGTTGACCGTCAGCGAAAAATCCCAATAAAAAACAAGACAAAATGTGAAAAAGATTCAGGAAAATTAATACCTTAGCAAGTCACTGTAGCTTGTTGATGTTACCTAGTTAGTGGTGTCTTTTTGTTTTGTTCCTTCGATATTTTTTCACATGGGTAATCCATGGGATATTGACAAGCTGTGTGCCTGACGATGCTCAAATCACACAGCAATCAGGCCCAATCACGGCCTCTGTGCCCAGCGGATCAACGCTCAGGTACAGCTTAGCGCTCCCTGACTTCACCCTCCCATTAGTATGGACGCTATGCACCGAATGATTGCTTGTCATTCCACGCACTTTCAAAGCCCTGCTGAAGAGACGGAAAAAAGTCACATCCAACGATCAGCAGGCAGCCAGCGGTGGGACAATACGAGAGCTTGTATGCAGCAACACACTTCCAGCCACCGCGGCCCGAAGGGAATGGGACGGTGCAGGCATTTGAAAGCCTGTTGTAGGCTGGATAGTGGGGTTATTATCCAAGAATCATGACAGAAATTCAATACCAGGCGTTTGTCTTGAGAAATTTTTCTCTTCCCATTCGAATCTGTATGTTAATGCCTCTTTTTTTTTCCCTCCAAGTCCGTCCTCATTTTACACCCCTCCGCTTTTCTGTGGGGAACAAGTTAAAAGCATAACAATGGGAGTACTTCACTGTGAGGATTCCTCTTGAATGTTAATCAGTCTTATCAAATGGCAGACTGCAGCACAGTCCCAGGCACGGGCAGGGATATTCTGAAAAGTCATCTGATTATTCTGGATACCTCACAGATAAGAAAAAAAAAATCAAACAAATCTCTGAGGCCTGAATGGACTTTTGCTGCTGGATGGATGAAGCATACGAAGTGTCCTGTTGGCAACACGGCATCAAGATGTGACATTTCAGAATACAATCATGTCTACTTGAAGGAGAGGTTTGGGTTGGATACCTGTTTTATCTTTGTTATTTGAAAAATGCGTCCTTTTATTCGGGTTATTTTCGTCAAAACATAACAATAACTTGTTTGATGACATGAAAATGAGTCAAAAATCCCAAACAGAAGAAATCAGTAAGATGACGAATACTTTTACTTGCCCTGCATGTTTCCATTAAACAATCTTAGAAATATAACATTATCTATCATGCAGTAAAAGTAATGCATGAACAGAACCTGGTCTTGCACTATATGAAAAGTGGTTTTACTGGGATTCTTAGAGTTTGTAGTTTTTAAACATTTCGGGTTTTTTGACACTTGAGCCAATTCAAATGATGTGTTGATGGATCAATCTGCTGATTGATTTCTAATCTGTTCACCTGGGTGGTTCCAATGCAAAAAAGCAACACAGACAGTAGAATGAAAATATGATTGTCTTATAAGCTCAATGTTAGCAAAGTAATAAGGAAAATGAGACCAATTTGTAATTGTGGTGCTTTGATTTGTTTCTGGCGGTAAACATTATATAAATATGGATATAATATTGATGTAACTTGTCTTTCCAAAGTTGTCAAAGGGATGCCTTTTAATGTGATTTAAAAATGTACTTAATTCAACCAGATACACAGGCTTGTGATTAGTATCAAATATATGATTAGATCCGCCATTCCTCTGCCATATTAACAGAGTTAACAACTTATACAATTCTGGCATCTAAGGAAGACAAAATGTTCAAAAATATTGTGAGACTAACATGACAGTAAAAGATGGATCATCTTATATTTTAGATTTCCACTCACTTAATCCTGAGCAAAAAGAATGAGATGATTGAAAAAGATTAACACATTTTTCCATGCAGTGAAGTAAATGTCTCAGGCTTCCCATAAGCTTAGCGGATCAGTGCTGTCGTCCTTGTAGGTGAAGGATATAGTGAGTTTTGTTACACTGTAGAACCAGTTGCTGCTTCAGGAGGTAGCGGTATAAAGCTGTCATAAAATATTTGCATTAAGACTCTAAAGTTTGTTCCTTTCTGCCATGTGTCAAAAAGAAATAAACTTACAGGTTTGGTTGTGGTTCCTAAAGTTTCTAAAAGTCAAATGGCAGGCAGATATGATCAGGCTCCTCTCCAGTGAAACCAGCTCCTATAGTTTGTTTTCTTTTCTTTCTTTTTTTTTTACTGTAAACCTGAAACCCTGTCACCTTTTAAAATAGATTCAGGATATAGTGAGATATCTCTGTTGTTTTGTTGCTTTGGCTGGGGAAATGCTGTACCCTTTTCCACTTCTAGTTTTACTTTCTCCTACTCTTCATTTGTGCACTATCTGCAATTATTGTTATTACCTTCTGTCTTCTGTCTAGACATACGAAGTCAGTGTTTGTAGGATGTTTTCTGTAAACGCTACTGCAAACTGTAAAATCTGTTCATAGAAAATGTTTTATTGAGTTTGTTGCATGTCATGTTAGTTCAAAACCTACTCAGATCAGACCAGTCCCAAAAAAAAAAAAAAACGATATGAAAACTGAAGCTGAATTCAAGTTGTCTTTTTCTTTTGTCCTTGCTTGTCATTTTTCATAAAATATTAGAAAAAGCTAAAAAGCTTGGGAAATTATCAAAAGAAAAGCTTGTGGAACATCTCAAGGTAACTGGGTTAATAAGCAGCAAATCAGTAAGGCGATTAGCTATACAAGGCACACAAAACTGGCCTCACAAGCGTACACACAGAGAAAATATTTAATCTGTACAACACTCTGCCTACACCGCTGCTGTTTGTGCTCAAATAAGCAGCAGCGCCGTGTTTCTGTGGGAGTCAGAATCCTGACGGATTGCGTGTGCTGGGGGGACAGGACGTTGTGTTTGTGCGCACGGATCAGTTGAAGCAAAAACCATTTCCATCCACCATTTCTCCTGTAATTACACACAGCAGTTTGGACAGTGACCGTCGGTAAATTACAGCGCAGCTCAGACGGATGGCAGAAAATGGAGATTAGCCTTCCGTTTCTCTTCAGTGGTTTGCGTACAAATGCGTAGCAGGACCCTTGGCATCATAAAAGAGACCCGGAGCATAAAGATTTAATGAAGCTGTAGGGAATGTCATCTGGTGAAGTTTAAATGTTTTAAATGCTGCTATTTTTGACGCGGCAGAGGGATGAAGAGCATTTCCTGTGGTAATCTCTGTGTCGGTGGTGGTCTTCCTTCTGCCTGTACCACAGCAATTTCCCTCAGGCCTCAATACATTGATGTCTGTATGATGTAAGCTTTGCATAAGCTATTGCAGAGTGTTACAGGGCTCTAAATGAGCAACAAACTATCAGGGAGAAAGCCGTGCATCTACAATAGAAATCAAAATTTAGCTTCTTTTATTAGATTTGTAGAAAGAAAATCTTCTTCTCCGTGACAGGGATGTGTTTGGGGCAGACTGACTTACACACAGTCTCCTGAGACCTCAATTTTAGCACAAAAAGAGGAATATCATAAAAGAAGGATAGCTTATAGCTGAATTTAACAACCAAGGGAGGAAAAAAAAAGGTGTCCTGACACAGAATTTATCCAACAGCCCACTCAGACTCAGCTGCTCACATATTTTTTACGCTTTCACAACTGACTCCGTCTGAAACACTTGCGTTTACAAATGGGATGATACAACCCTTCAAGCTGCAGCCCAGGGCGAGCACATATGAAGATGTTTGATTAAAAGAAAAGGGATCAAGTAACTGAGTTGTTATGGAGCCAGTGAGCTGAAATGGAACTGATTCGATGCTCATATCTACATTTAAAAAGGTGCCAAGTCCAGTCCATTCCAAAATGCTTTGATTTAAAGCATTGATGCAAGACGTTGTAGAAGCAACCACACGGTCACACTCAGCCGCTGTACTTTCTAACCATAATTATATTTACAGATGTGATAATTAAGAGTAATTATTCAATAACGACTCCCAGAAGGATTTGATCATGCCTACTTTGTCAGCTGCACAACAGACCTCAGAACAGAAATGGTGTTAGAGGAAATAAATCAGTTTTTCCAGCTTAATTTGTTTGACTGTTAAAACTCGCTGTGTTCTTCTTACATGAAGAATAAAGCCACATGTAGGAGAAGCCTGATAGAAATAAAATGAGCCAAGAAAGTTACCGATGAGTAATGATGTTGTGTTCGGATGGTTGAACTGTAGCATCACTCAGTGGCCACCGAGACAAAAGTAGCTGCGTCAAAGTTTCCATAAAGCGAGGATTTATATCTTGTTCTGTAAACTCTTTATGCTGCTGCCAGGATTATCTTGTAAAAGAGAGTTTTAAACTCCATGAGATTTTCATGGTGAAATAAAGGTTAATAATATATTTTCTGATGTGCAGAAAATCCGAAGACATGATATTGCCGATGTTTGCAGTTTCGGTTCTGGTTCTGACCATCATTGTCCTTTTGAGTCTCACAGAATCAGCATTTCCCAAACAACTGCTAGCAGATTTTTTAAGAATCTTTTTATACAGTGATTGTTTCACTTTCTCAACACAATCAGTTTTTGTTTTACTTGTGAGGGTTTGACTGAACAATACAGCAATATATCAATATATTAATTAAAACACATTTTGGAGCATGCTACTCATGGTCTATAAGTCATCCAGCTCTTATTTTATTCTTAACAACATGTTGATTATTTGGCTCTAAATAATCAATTCAAGTTGATGTTACAAATGTGGATCATATGAATCATATTTATCGGGTGAATTCCAGTTTATTCATATAAATGATACATCTTCACCACAGGATTCAGTACATGGGTGTTTTTTTTTTCCGTTTTGCTAAAAATCATCGTATAGCATGGGATCAGTTTCTATTGTTATGTTGATGATACTCAGTTATATTTATCCAATACACCCTGATGGATCCAGTCAGTTAAGTAGACAACAATCACATCATAAATAACCTGATTAACTTTGAAATTTCTGCTTTTAAATCCTGACAAAACAGAAGTTTTCATCTCTAGACCAGAACCTTTGGAAAAAAAAATGGCATTAAATGGATGGCATTAAACCTTAACCCTAAATCAAGCAATGTAATTACTTGATAACAGTGTAATTTAACAAGCATAGGGTCATGAATGGGCATTGATAATGAACATAAGCAGTGCTAAACTGGGAGTTTAAAAAGAAATAACACCAACAAGCACATTAACGTATTGCTGTTTTATTTAATTAAAAATCAAACCCATATATATCCGTGACCTTTTGAAAAATATGACTTTTTCTTTTCACTGGCACTGTTAAATAAGTTAGCACCGATAACTGCAATGGCAATCTCCCCAAACATTTTCCAGCTTGTAAATATTTCCTCTTGTATCAAAGTTATCAAATATAGCTGTTTTATTTCCATTTGATCTGACTGCTGATTGATACTGGACAACTTTTTAAAAAATGGCAGCATGAGTAAAAAATGTTTGAACATGAAACTCGCATTTCTATAACAATAAGAGAAAGACATTCGTTTCAAAACAAATATGTCAAAATAAGTCAATTATGGCATCTTAATAGTTCTAAAGAACAAAAGCTCATCCCAAGAAAATGTTTACGCTTCCAGTCAAGTGCACAGAGAGAGGAACTGACAACCAAATGCAGCCAAATCTAAACCAAGCTGTATCAGTTTTGAGGCAGGTGGACATGGAGGTGGATTAGTGCTCTTCTGAGATGAATTAATTAACAGAACCGCTGACAGAGCAGTCAAAGACAAATTGCATAATGTTGTGATGCATGTTAAAGCTTGAACTGCTTCTGGTACTTTGGTTCTGGTGCTGTGCATCTCTTTCCTGCATGTTACAGGAAAATTGAAGTCAAGCTTACAACATTAAGCATTATTGACTTAAACAATGTTTTTACCAGTGAGAACTGAATATTTGTCATGTCTTTCTAACTTGTTAATCAATGACTTCTGTTCATTTGAAATGTTATTTTAAAAATAAATATTAAATATGTGCAGCTTTATCCATAATGCCAAGGTTGTTTCAGTGTTTACATTCAAAGGATACATTATTCATCCTCAAGTTTTACATTATGTACAGAATGAACCTCACTGTGTTTCTATCAGATGCTTCATCTTTTCTATCATAATCGCCTGACGGTGCTTGCGTCACATTTTAGAAGTTTGACTTTATCAACTATTAAGTTTAAACACCTACATTAACATTTATTATTATACAAATTGAATCTTCTTTAAAATGTTAAAATTGTTAAAATTTTTGCAGTAAATTAGTAAATGTTCAACAATCAACCAATATTTAAGTGAAATAACTCAACAAATAATCATAAGCCATAAAGCAAGCACACAAAGTATATTTGATCAATGGATACGTCGTCACACAAACCAAATACTTAGACTCAAATATTAAAACTAAATGCAAAGTTTAGATCAATATTTAATGTATTGTTCAGAGCAGGTAAAACAGCATCCATGACGTAATGAAAAATGCTTTTTATTTATTTGTTCTTTCTTTATTTGTATTTCACAGACAAAATTAGGCCAACACCAGCAGTAAAACCTGGCGTCTGCAGCTCTGTGTGCAGCAATCAGAAACTCATATCGAATAATTTGCATGTGACATTTTCTGTCCACTGATCTATTGACATGGCTGAAGGGAAACTCCAAGCTGTGTCCAACAAACACAACACAATGCTGTGTTTGTTCTCATCATTGGATGTCCTCAAAACAGCAGGTTTGACACGTTAAAAATTTATTTACACATAATGTATTTTACCACATGTTGAAGGATATCTGAATACATATTTACTCAGGTTTTGCATTGCTCTCAGACAAAGAAATGAACTCGCAGTTGTTTGCATTGCTCCTCTCTGTAGATTGTAGTACATGAGTCTCGTAAATGATTTTAAAGACATCTGAAAGAGAATTATGACATAAAACAATTATAGTCAGTCATTTCAAGTTCGGTGAACGTGAAAAAGTCTGCAAGTGCCAAATACATTAAAATATAACATTCCAGGAAACAAAATAACATTCCAGGTAATTCCTCTGCCGTGCTTCATCTCTGAAGAACGGCAGAGGAAGTGTTGTGGTTTGTGGATTCTTTGGACCAGCCAGCTCACCATTACAGAATCCACCATAAACCCTAATGGATGTCAGAAAAAGATTGAGGAAAATGTGAGATCATCAAAGATATACATCTTTTACAGATGACATACATCATCTCTGAACCAGAGCTGGACTATGCAATGATACAAACCAAACATACCAATAATCCCCCAGGAAATGCGTTACAAAAAACTAAGAAATAGGAAGTCCAGGGTCAAGTCAGAACCCAGATCTTTGTTACTGATATTCTGTAGTAGGTGACTTAAAACGATCTGAACCTGGGAGAAAAACTTCAAACATCCAACAGCTGACAGTAATAATTGGGTCAAACTTCCTCAAATATCTGAAACTTGCAGATGGCTACAGAAAATTTGGCAAAATTATAGAGAAGTTATGTAAAGAATTATAATTTAATGCTGCTACCTAAATAACTAAAGGTTTCCCCTGTGATTAATTGTGCTTTTGCCAGGCTGTCGGTTTATGTGCCTCATAGGTTTGATTGATGTTAGTAAATGGAGGTGACAACAAATGCACACTTTTTATTTCTGCAATTTATATACAGGAAAATAGAGACCCTGCATTCCTCTTAGTTATCGTTCCCAGGCATTAGCCTATCGCACACACATCTCAGTAAAATACATTGAAGTATGGGGTTGTAATGTGACAAAAGGCTGTTTTTCTACAAATTTTGATGAAGATATGAAACTACAAAGTTTGTGATTGTCTCGGTCTACCTTCTTATTTATTGAGGAAAAGTAAACCGTCTATTGTCACATGAATAATTATCACCCTGCATGGTAGTATTGGACCAAAGTAGCTTCATGTACTGGAATCCAATTAAAAATTGTAATAAGGTAGCTTAAAGAAACAAAGATATGTTTATTGAACAGAACCTACTGTATTTTAAAAAGACAAAAATAAATAAACTGATTTGTGAGAACATGGTTTTCTATTATATCATATTCTCTATATTCAGATCAATTGCATTGAATATTTTTGTATCCATTTAATCTTGCTTTGTCTAAATAAAATATTAGGTTTTTATACCTAAAATGAGGCTGAATCAGAGGATTGTTGTGGTCCACAGTAGCAGCATATACTTGTTTCTCTTTTTTGTTCGTTCTCTACATCTCTGGTGAGTATTGATAGACTCCACATGACACATTCAAAATACCCTTAATGCATTGTGTCGAGCATATTTCATTTAATGGCATCCAACTGAGCAATCATGCACAGACTGACAGAGAAATACAAGAAACTGCTATTTTATGCCATCACAGAAGTCCCTGACTGTTCAGCAGTGAATTACTGAACAAAATACTAATGTGTTGTCGTCGTGTCATTATGCTGAAAGCGAAAGCAGTTCTGACCCAGGATCCATTTTCTCTGCTCTTGACAGGCTGCCACAACATTCCCATTTGCATTTTTGAGCACAGCCGGTGCCATTTATTTGCAGCCAGAGAAGCTGATCGGAACGTTTTCAGCTAATGTACCATGCAGCCGTTTCTGCAGATCAATAGGCTCCGCTTACCCTGTAATCACTCTGAGGGGTTATTATATAGGTCAGGTGATCTCTGTTATTATCTGCAGTCTGCAGGTATAGATTTTTCATAGCTCAAATGGTAAGATATTTAGGATGCATACTAAATAACACAAACATTTATCAGAGCTTCAAGGACATGCAGAGGCAGTGTGTCTTTGGCAGAGACTTTAGGCTGCAGACATAAAAAGAAGAAGCCACGCCAGAGCTTAAAATACATGGGCACCAAAATGACAAGAACAATAAGTACAAAAGGAGGAGGACAATAGAGGATCTGTTCATAGACAAATAATGAATAATGGCTGGCAGCTTGCAGGCCTTTTTTTGGCAGCTGGGAGTATGTGGACATTGGCTGTGGCTTGGCTGCACTCTAGTGGCAAAAAGAAAACATGGACTCGTGTAATCTTTACAAGCGATGACAACAGTTCAAATCTGCATGGCTTATTTTAGCCAGATTTGAATAAACCAAATGTATTTCACCTTTAGGTCGTACTGCTTAGACAATGGGATGCATATGTTCCCCTTATCAGCGTCCTCAACTGTGGAACCAGCCCACGTGTCCTTGTCTGTGTGACAGACACTCTTTTCTGAGTTTTCAGTCTTTATTCCACAGAAATAGATGCAGCAGACTAAAATGAGTAGCTGTTTGATCATTAGCACTTCTAAACCAAAAGCATGATGTGATTGCCCCAGTTTATCACATAATAAAGAGAATAATAACTACGGTGTGATCAGGACTTAAAATGCTGCTGAATATAGGGAACACTGTTGCACACAAGCAGAGTTTATCTCACATTTATTCATATAAAATGGAGAAGAGGCGCAGTATGGCAAAATGTGTGAGAGTTAGGCTGCAGTTTAACACAACCCTGCATTACTCAGGCTTTCCAAGATTATTTGAGCGTCACCAGATCACAGCATATTTAAAAAAAAAAAAATTAGCATAAAGGAAAGCATGATTGTAATGTGTTATTAGTACTCAGTGCCATTAGTACAACATCTAGGATGTTCCTCTGACTTTCTCACATCTGTTTAGCTTCCGTACATATGTGAGCTATTTCTGCACCTCCACCATCAGTTTCATCTAAGTCATTGATGATCCTATTTTATAGATCATATATTGAACCTGTGTTCACTTTTTCCCTCCTCTGTTGATTTGGAAATCTTAGTATTAGGTCAAAAAATGCCCTTAGCAGAGTAATACACACTAGCAATAAGATCTTTGGAGTTGAGCAATGCTCACTTGCAGAACTGTGTAAGAAACAAATCATTAGAAAAACTAAAGCCATTATTGCTGATGCGTCTCATCCTTTACATGCTGAGCTCCAGTTTCTGCCTTCTGGCATCAGGTTCAGACTTCTTAGTGTAAAAAGTAACAGGTACAAGCACTCTTTGGTTCCTAAACAATGTTTTGTTGTTTTTTATTTTTTAATATTTGATACTTTGTCTTTTAGTTTTTATACTTGCTGTAACATCAGTTGCCCATTTGGGATACAAATAAATTTGAATCTGATTTGTTTGGAGCACCAACTGATGCAAGGTGCCGATGCCGAGCATGATGTTGCATGCATTACACTTTGCCTAATCCAGCCTTACTGAGCACCATTAAACCCAATATGCATATTTCCCAGCAGTCTTTATTGAGTATAAGCTAAGATTTCTCAAAAATATAAGCAAGAAAGACTTTTTAAACTTCTAAAATACTGTTCAGTGTGTGCAGACACCTGTTCAAACAATTATTTAAAAAAATGTTTACAAGGAAAACAGCATCAGATCAACAAACAGCTCAATTAAATGCTAGAAAAAAGACTAGAAACATTAAATATTACATATCTAAGTCAACCAAAACCAACATGAAGCATTTATAACCAAATATATATATACAGCTTTACCAAAAATAAGATATACACTGACTTATGAGTGGCTTATAGAGCTTAACATCTGCTCTCAAAACAAGAAGTGAAAAACATTAAATGACAAATATCATACAGGATACGGATGAGTAATGAAGCTGTACACTTGGCTTTGTATCATCGGGACTTCCACTGGAAAGAACTCACAACGCAGGAAGGAAACATCTGCTTCGCCTGAAAGCTGAAGATTTCTCCGCCTGCAGCAGAGCCTCCGAGTGTTCCTGCTGTTATTTGACAAAATCGTAGTCGTCCCCTCAGATCATGAAGGACTGAGTTTGTTTGTAGTGCTTGAGCTGTAGGGAGTGGAGAGAAAATATAATTAATCATTTCCTTTAATTAGCCCGAGAGTTGCTATCAGCAACTTATCGACTGCATTTAGTGGCAAACCTGAAGCAATGCGAGCAAAACAAGCCCTGGCATGATGACAGCTGTTTTGATCACTTACGTTGCGGGTGGGAGGAGGCGGAGGAGGCGGGGGAGGATTGTAGGACTTAGAGCTGAAGGACAAAGGGTGACGTTTCAGAATGAGCTCAGAAGCAGGTAATATAGCTTAGTGAGTTAGACCAAACAGAGACACTCACTTTTTAGTCTTCCTGCTTTCTGTGAGAAAAAAGAAAAAATGACCAGGAGATTAATACATGTAGTTTTGATCAGCACTTTAAATATTCTTTAGTTGTTTACTGTGGAGTCTGAAGGTTTGTTCCAATCTGATTTCTTGAGAAAAGTATCTCATTAAAATGGTGAATATTTAATATTCAATAAATACTAAATCCACCCTTCTGTGTTTTCCTGTGGATTACATCCAGAGAATTACGTCTGACAAGAACTGCACACTGAAAATAATAAGAAAAGCAAAGGTGAGACTCATAAAACTCAATAAACAATTAATTAATCAAATATTTAGAAGATGATTAGGTGATCCAAGAATCTAAAGCTGAAACCTTCACTTCATCCTTTCTATTGGTAAACAAGAACTGCTTTTTTCCCCTTTATGTTTTAGATTGTTAACATTTGCCTGGTTTCTGTCAAGGAATTAACTAATGCTTTCTGGGTTGGGGGAAAAAATACAAGACAAGAAATCTGTTGCTTTAAGATAGTGATCGGCACATTACACAAGTTTGTAATGCTCAGCACTAATCGTGTCCCGGAGGTGTAATTAAACATCATTTTTAATCTCAGTAGCGTTGTAAGCTTGTGTTGCTCCAAGAAGATGTTGAGAAATTAAGAGGTGACAATCAGAAAACATAAAAATGGTTTTGAAATCTCACTGATTGATTGGAAAAACTGTCAGATTTTATGTTTCGGTTGTACAGTGCATCTAGAAGGTATTCACAGCACTTCACTTTTTTCTTACTTATTTTTCAGCCTTATTCCAAATTGTATTAAATTAGTCTCTTTCCTCAAAAGTCTATACATAAATACGCCTTTGTGACACTAAAAACAAAAATCACATTTGCATAAATATTCAGTCTTTTTGCTCAATATTTTTGCTCTAGCAGATCTTTTACAGCCTCCAGTCCTTTTGAGCAGCATGTCATGAGCATTAGATTGACCCATTTTTGCAGTTCTTCTCAAACTTCATCAGATAGGAAAGGAGATGTTTTTCAGCCATTTCTGTCAGATTCAAGTCTGGATTCTGGCTTGGACATTCACAGAGTGGTTCTGATTGGTCTGGTGACGAGTCGTATCTGATTTCTTCCAAACATGACGCCTGGCATTTACAGCAAAGAGTTTATTCTTTGTCTCATCAGACCAGAGTTTTGTTTCTCAGAGTCCTCCAGGTGCTTTTTATTAAACTCCAAACTTGCTGCTATGCACCTTTGATTAAGGACTGGCGTTTGTCTGGATTTGTTACTCAGGACAATCTTGTAGGCAATTCCTTTGAGTTCTTGGTTGGTATTTGACCTCTGACCTGCACTGTCCACTATGAGCTAGGCACACATATCTAGATGTATGCCTAGTCTTCTGCCTGTTCTCATATCTGTAGAGCTTAATATGTAAACTCTGTTTAATCTGGACTGCCCCCGTCATAGACTTGCAGTAACATGTCAGCACTCACTCTTGCAGCAGCCTCTGCGGCGGCAGATACAGATGCAGATACAGCAGAAAAGGATCAGCGCCACAAATCCTGACGCACCTGCTATCAACATTGTCATATTCCACGGATCTGCAGGGGCAGCGATACATGCTTAGTCGTTTATTATTAATATATGCCAGATGATTAGTTTTTGTTTTCTACAAAGACACTTACATTCAACAACTGTGAGCTGCTTGGCTACACAACTCTTTGGCGCCCCCACACTGTTGGAGGACTCACAGCGATACATCCCTGTGTCTTCTTTGGACACGCTCTTGAACTTCTGCTCCAAGCCGTCAGAGATAAAGTCAGAAGACAAAAGGAAAGATCAGCAACTGTGACTCTGTACACTGCACAAATGGACACTATGTTTGGATGCGCTCACCAATGTTCCCTTGTTTGTGTCGATGCTGTACGGAGAGTCTCCTGTGGCAGTCAGAGCCTTGTTGTCTTTGTACCAGCGGTAGGTGGCCGGAGGCACGCTGAGCTTGTCCTTACAGAACAGATCGAGGCCAGTGCCGACAAACACCGAGCTCGGCACCTCGCATGACGGGACGTGAGGAGGCACTGAGGAAGAAAAGGAAACAGTCCACACCACTTGGAAACGTGCTTGTTCAGTTATTGCACTTTTTGAGCAACGAAAATGTTTTTTAAACAGAAAATGAATAAGGCCGTACACTCTGCATGCCCCTTTAGGTATTAGAGTTTAATCCCAATGCTAAGTATGTGAGTTAGCAGGAAAACCTTCATAATGAAGGATGTTTTTATTGTTGGTCGAATGTACAAACTACCTCCAATTTATACGGCATTTAGTTTTTATGGTGAAGAATGAGTCACAACGACAGTGTGTGTCCTGATAAAAGAAGAACCAAATCAAGAATTTTTCTGGTCTTCTTATCTCCAGGTATCCATGTGTCAAGATATCTGTGTGTCTAGATCACAGTATCTCTCTTTTTAATCTTGGCAAAATGCCCAGATGCTTTTAATTATTTACACCGACCCAGAAGGAAAGAATTAAACAACATGTTAGTTTGGCAGAAAATTTAAATTTAATCTAAAAGGAAAATACATGCTTTATAGTAATGTACTTTTGGAAGTTTCAGCACAGATAGAAATTATGGTAGGTAAAGCATAGTGTTGTCATGGTTTGGGTTTTTTTCCTGTGTTAATTTGAGTTTTCTGTGTGTTTATTTTGAGTTCCTGTGTCTCAGAGTCTCCGTGTCGTCCTGTCTCCCCTTGATTGTTTCCCAGGTGTTTCATAGATTTATTTATCGGTCATGAAAGCTTTACGACCTTTATTTTATAAAAATTGGAATGACACATTTTGATGAACAGTGGACAACTGGGTACTTAGTTTATGAATTTAATGGAAAATGTTTTACCACATTATCAAAAAGCAGCGAAAAAAACTTGTCTAATATTGTAATACTTTTCTGTTGTAAACCTACGAAGACTCCCATTTCATTAGGTTTTTTATAAACAAGTTGCAGAGTTACGGTGGCAAACGGCAAGTTGTAACTAAGAACGTGTTTGTCAGTGTTCAGTTTTAACATACCGAGCACATTGAGGGTCACAATGGCCTCTCCTAGGTTAACGTGGTCTTCACTGGCAGTGACCTCGCAGCGATATTCCCCCGAGTCTTTCTGGGTGACGGAGTGTATCGTCAGCGTCGCTCCCTCTATCTTAGCCCGTCCTGCATAGGACTCTGAGATGGAAAACAGAGAAATTTAGTCTTGGGGTGGAAAACAAGAGGCAAATTTATGACATGCATAAAAGTTGGCTTGATAAATAAACATGAGCTTTTAAGGTGTGTGTCTCACTTGCAAATTTCTTGTCAAAATAAACAAAAGTCACTCCTTTTCCTTTCTTTTTCCACTCAATTCGAGGGTTCTGATCTTTTTCTGTCTTGAACTCACAGGACAACACGGCGTCTTAAAGGGCAGAAAGAAAAATAAGTGAAGAATTTATTTTACACCAAATGAATGACAGATCTGTTGTGTTTTTAGCAAAAATATTCACATTGGACAGTTTTTGAGGTTTGAGGCCGATTTAAGGTTATCCCACATTAATTCAGTTGGATCATTTTTGTTGAGTCGTTAAAAGGTGGACATGTTGGTGTGCTTTGGCTCATTCTCTCTCCTTCAGGATTTTTCAGCCAGAAAACAAAATTTATATTTGCATTACTTATCGGTCAAAACAGAACAGGCCCAGTACCACCACCGTGGTTAACTGTGGTTTAATGTTTTTTTTTTCTCTGAAATGTCCTGATTAGGACATCCTCAGTGTGACTTTGAAATACAGATGAGTACAAGGTATTAAATATTAGATTAGGAAAAAATGACAAGCTGGAGCAAAGTTCATTTTAAATGATGTGAAAACCTGTTTGAGAAAATGGAAAATGAGATTCTAATACACAGACATTTTCAATACATTAGAGTATTACTGAAAAATTTATGTATTAAAGTAATTTAATTAACCAAGTGATACAGATCATATAGGTTATCACACAGAGACTGATGTTTACAAGTCTTTATTTTTAAATAATTATAATGGCTTCCAACTTACAGCTCATGAAAACATGACATTTCCAGTTAGAACATAATATCAGATCAATGAAAAATAATCTTAACTCAGAAATTTAGACTTAATGAAAAGCTTGTTTCATACCTGCATAAAAGCTTTTATTTTCAAAAGATGCACTTAATACGAAGTGGTCATTCTTTATGAAACTTTAGTCTCTTTATGTCTTTTTATTTGGTACATGTAAATGTAAATGTCTGTTTTCTGGTATCTGTTATTTCCCAGAATATTTTTATTTAATATTTGGATGCATGAATTTAATACCTTGGAGACAATTTCTATTCATACCTAATAACTTTAAGGAGAGACTATGTGGCAATTAAAATGTAGTTTTCTAGCTGTTTGGTTGTTAAGCCTCTTAAAAACAACAATATACATAAACAACATGAACAGAGGTTGTGTAATGTCCTACCTGTGTGCTCATGGATCTCCACTTTGGGCTTACTGGTGCTTACTGTCACTGACAGACACATGTGACCTAGAACAGAAGAATAACATGCTCATCTTAGTTCATTTAACACAGATTTTTAGATGTTTTTGAAAAACACCACCTTCACAAGTAAAAATGGGCATTTATCAATTTTTCAGTGAATCTATATTCTTTAAGTTTTCATTCAAAGAGAAATAAAAGACGGATCTTAGCAACTTGTGCAATTTAATGCTGGGAATATATGTTGATTAATCTTGTGATAAAGTGAAGAATCCGCATGGTTGTTATCATCAAAGTCTAGTGTCACTGTATTATGTTACATGTACAAATTACAGTTTTGTACACACATAAAAAAATAGACAGCAAGATAAGAAAAAGAAAGAAAATCAAAACCCATCCAACATATTTTCCTTGATCAAATTGACCTTTTCTCCAAAGTTTTGTAATTCTTTCAGGAGGAATACTTTCAAGATTTCACCCCTCTTTAAATAATCCCTGGCTAAGACTAAAGTATACTTGTAATATTATATTTGCTACATATAGACATGAATACATATATATTATTTCCGGTTTTGTAAAGAAAACATTCCCTTGCCATAAATGTCAGAATCTCCACAAACAGTCCAGAAATAAACAAACAAAATAAAAAATTCCAAGACATTAACAAAACACTTTAAAGTGCAAAAACATATTAAGATGTATATAGATTTTTGATTAATTCAAAGCAAAAACTTTGTGCCAGCGACATGAAAGCACATTTAAAGTGACGCCTTCTCTGTTTCCAAACGTTCTAAACAGAAACTGAGCTGAAGTGTAACCAGAAACTTAAAATCTAGGCCAAATGTTATTTCTAAGTTGTAGGATTGTGACTATAAGAAGCTTGTGAACAGATGAACAGACAAAAACAGAAACATATAGAGTATGTGGTTAGGTTCTGGTGGTGCCAGGAGCGGTGCTGTTCAGGAATGTTGCTGATGAAGCATCTCCTGACAAACTCCTGATAACCTTCTCCACTGATCTGTCTCTTCAACCAGCGCTCAAACCCAAACACACACACACACACCGACGCCAAACACACACTTAAATGTGCGATATTGAAAACATGGCTGTGACCCAACAATCAGTGTGAAATACATGCAGTGTTAAAATAGGCATGTGTCCAGTTTCTATCTAAAATAATACAGTTTCAGTCAGACTGGATATAAACTAAAGTCTTTTTAATTTGGTTTTGGTCTGGACCAATCTGAAACCGGAATATTTTTTGAGCTTAAATATTTAATTGTAGCCCCGCTTATATCTTTAGGGTAATTTTTCTGCTGGAAGGTGAACTTGAACCACAGTTCTAAGACATTTGGAGCGTCTAAAATATTTTCTTACGTCCATCCACCATCCTATTAAGTCTGCCCAGCTTCCCTGCTGCTGGGAAACAAAAGCATCCCCACATCATCGTTCCTCCACCACCATCCTTCACCAAGGGGACGGTGTGTTCAGTGTAATCAAACAGACTCGTTTGCATCCAGGCCTTAAAGTTTATTTCTTGACCCATATACCTTCTTCCACTGCATGGCTCGTAGCAAACAGAAATCATGAGTTGCTATGATTTTCTTTCAACAACAGATTTCTTCTCAACACTCTTCAGTTTCTGAAGTGCATTGCTAATTGTCTGTTAGCTGTCAAAAGATTTTCCCACCTGAGCTGTGGATCTCTGCATCTCCACCAGAGTCACCAAGAGTTACCACTGAATTGTTTTTAGGTGTGCCAGATTAAAGGAGGTAAAAACGAAGGCATGCCACACTTTTCAGTTTTGTTTTTTTTATTCCCTCTTCCTTCAGCTTCATGATTATGTACGACTTTGTGCTGGTCTATTATATAAAATCCCAATAAAATACACCAGTTTGTGGTTTCAATATAAACACGTGAAAAAGATTCGATATGACACAAAACCAGACAGAGAACAACATGTAGTTTAGATTTCTGCTACAGATGCATGTGTCATCAAATGTTTGAAGACGGCATTTAGTCAGTGTGTTTGCGTGTGTGTGGGGGTAGGTGTGTGTGTGTGAGTGTTGGGACCACATGCATGTGCTCTTCTTGCACACAAAGACAGCCTGTAAAACTGTAACCTTACCCACCTCAGCTGACACGCCACACACAGAGGCATGTACATTTGTAAGGATCTGATTGAAACCTGACCTCCGATGCTGTAAGTTTTACCTTCACCCTTAACTTCTGTTTTGTTTTTTGTTTTTCTGGATGTTTGCCAACCATTCAAGCCAACAATTGCATTTTTAAATGTTGTGCTCTCAGGAAAAGGAAAACAAACTTGGAACATTTTCGATTGGGCATTTGTTTTTGTTTTTTTTTGTTGTTGTTGTTTTGCTCTGTTTTTAAAAATGTGAAAATAGCCGAAGCAAATGTGTTATAACTCAGTCTGAGAGAAAAATACATCAATCTACAAATCTTTGCAAGAACATCAGCTCCGCACCAGTAAATGTGAGGAAGACGAAAACACCAAAGCTCCAATTACTGGCATAAAGCTTGTTGTTTAAAATTCCTGCAGCAACATCAAATGCATGTTTTTAACAGATAGCAAGCAGTTATTCTCATCCCAGGCCAATTAGCTAGAGGGTCACACGAAGGCCATCTTTTACAACTCAAGCAACAGGACCTGAAACTCCTCTGCAGCTTTGTGTGATCCGTTTCATCAGCCTGTGGATCTCGGGTTCAAACAGCATCAGAGCCCGTTCAGTGTAAACATGAAGCTCAGCCACTCCCTTCACAATCTCGGCCCCTGAACACGAAACGCCCTCCTCCCTCTGCATGAGGGGTCTGCAAAAGCTCAATCACACACACTATAAATCGGTGGAAAGAAGCCCAGGAACAAATGGAATGCAGTAATTATCAGCTTAAACTCTTTGTCTGGGCATAGTTTGATTAAAATATATATTTTATCAGGTCGTGGCCAAGAAAGTGAGAATAAACATAGAAATGTGTTTGCACCGTTGAAATTGCTGCAAGAAGAGCTTCCTATTATCAAATTTAGTGTTTGTCTGTTTTACTTGATTGAGTTACATTTACCCCAAAATCTCAATAAATAAACAGCAATATATGAATGTCCAATATTAAAAATGAAACTTTTCAAATCCTGCGCAAACAGAATAACCTTAAACTACTCTCATTAGTTACAAAATGTCAGAACTGTCCGCAAGTTTTTCTACCCAGAGTCACTTACTGTGTAAAGCGATGATGAGCAGCAGCAGCGGCAGCATCTTCGTGGTGTTTTATGGTCCGTCCTGGTTCTGGAGTTTAGCTCTGAGGGGATTTGCTGAGTCTGGATGAGATAAAGTTTAAGTGCTAACTCTCTACAACCTCTTCTTCAAGTTTCATCTGCAGCAGGGGCTGTGGGCGCTCATGTGTGCTGGACAACTGACAGCGAGGGAGGGAGGGAGACAGGGGTTTACACTGTACACACACACAAGCACGCATGCATGCACGCACACCTACACACCCCCACACATAGGAAATATGAGCAGGACAAGAGTTTGTGTTTTGACCTGTGCCAACCATTAGGCCACTGAATACAATGACGTATCAGATCTTTGTTCAAGAGTTTTCTGTTATTAAAAATTCTGCATTAGCCTTTGCAAAAACATGAGAAAAACCTCATTTTAAAAAATTCAGTTTCTGACAAAGGACTTGACAGAAACACCTTTATTCCCCTTTTAAATGCTAAAATCAAGCACCTGATCAATGTAAACACACATGACTGGAACATCATTGCTCAGCATTTTTGAAATATTTGTTTAAAGCTGAAACATTTAGCTTGGTTTGTTCCTGGCTGCAAATGCGTGTTTCTCTGAATCTAAAGAAATTTACAGGATTTTTTTTTATTATTTTGCAAATTGCTTTTGAAAAGTGGCCTTGGTTTTTCATAACACTTCACAAAATATCACAGCACCTAAGAAAAATATTCATTTTTATTAGATATCTTTATTGAGTTTTAAACATCAAAAATATAAGAGAACAACAAAAACAAATGTAAAAAAAACATATATAATCCCGTTATAACCCACCTTCCTCCCGCTGCCATGGCTCAACCCTACACAAAAGGCACTCACTCCAGTAGCACCCCAAATCTGGAAAGAAATTTTAAAAAATTAACAATTACTTTTTCTCAGTACATTCCATCATGCGCGCTTAATTTTCTCTAACTTCACAAAAACATTCTACATCTTCCATTCCAGGAAACGTTGAAGTTTGGCCACCAGAGAAGAGAGAGTAACAACGTCCCTCTGGGTGAAATTTATTTGGATCGAGTTCCCAGAGATGGTAATCGATGGACCAGGCAGACATTACCTTAGCCAGTCCAAAAATTGGACTTAATGACCTAAATGGCATTCTGAGCACATGCAATGTTCTCTTTTATTTTAAAATTTTAGACAACCTACACTTGTAATGATGAACCCTTTGCATTATTACAAATGATGTAACGATGCATCATTACATCACTTATTCAGCTCACTTAAGCTGAATAAGTGAGAGATGAGCACAGGAAGAGACTTTACAAGTCTTACCTAAATTCATGATTCATCATGAAGGTTATGGTTCAGCTCACACTCCAACACACCTGATTTTGGAACTTGAGTTATCGTTAAAGCTCATGATGCCATTATGAATCTGTGAAATGCCTCCTTTATGCTGCATATCAAAAGTGGGCAAAGCTTCCCATGGCTGGCGAGATGGAACAGAAGACACCTCAGATTATAATGGAAACACTTCAGTAAATCTCTACAATTTCTTACAAAAGCACAAATTTCGTGTCAAAACATCCAACACATCCGTCACATAGTGTGATTCTGTTTGATCCAGTTAAACACTTCTGTAGCATTCACACAATGCTACAGAAGCATTGTGTAAGAAACAAAATTACCAACATTACATGACATTGAATGCTCAGACCAGTGGATTTATTTATTTCTCTTCATGTCACAGTTTTTTGTAATTACATGATCTGTTTCTTTGCACCTATAGCTGGGCCCGACTGTCTAAGCAAGTTCCCTCTGACAGCAGAAAACCGGTCAGCATGTCGGTACGCTGTTATGGTGTATAATCTTGGCTTGGTGAGGGTGTTTGTAGAAAGTTTTAGAAAAGTGTCAAATGAAGCCTTGAGGAATTTTGTCTTTCTTCAGATTTGTGAGTTTAGTACCTAGCTATTAAACATAAACAAAACATGGTGAAATGTTTTAGTTTTGTTGGGGTTTTTTACATTTAATATTGACAATATTAAGCTCATGTAAGTATGTGGGGTTTTCTGTCTAATAACATGGATCTACTGCAGTATATTGAGAAAAGCCTGAAAAAAAAGCATGATGCGAGTCACTATAAGTATGAGCCAAAGTGACCCTTTGAGGTTGATTAAGTTTCTGTAACTTTTAAAGTTAGTCTTATTAACTTTGACAACATGTACCACCTCCAGTCAACAACTTCAGCTGAAACCATTTCCAATCCTAACTCTGAAATCCACATTGCTCCACTCTCCATGTTCTAGCAGCAGGACATGCTCTGGTAGTTTACTTTCACTTACATCTTTATTGCTGTCCAACTTGTTAACCAGACCCTGCACTTGATACCGACACGCTCCTGTGGACATGTTGCTGGGGAGTTTGTGCGACAAATTCTCATTAGTTATTTTGAGAAATAACAAATGTTATCAGATTTTATTTTGATTATCCTAAAGCATACAGAAAGCAGCCCTCCAACAAAGCGAGTGGGATGTCACAGAAGGTCTCCATGTGTCGAGTGTCGGATGAGGTGCGGAGATGAGACAGCTGCCGTTGAGCCTCTGCGTCCTTGGCTATAAGGTTTCTAACCAGCAGCAGTCACACAACAGCACATTGTTGCTCGCTGTAGCTAATGTGCACACATGCTTACACTTGTGGCCATATGCACACTCAAAGACACACGGATAAGCCCCACACGCCGACACGTGTGCGAAGGTGCACACAAGAGAGGGACAGTGAAACGCTGTCAGCTAAAATCTCAGCTGTAGCACCTGTTCACAATCAGTAGTCCCAGCTGTTCGGCTCTGAGCAGGACGGACTGATGTCATGTAACACACAGTGACACACAGACACATGTGTGCCACACTGCTCCCTGTCCACCGCTCACTTGACATGTTTGGCATAAATAAACTGTCTGAGTTAAAGCTCCTCATATTATGAAATATCTAAGAGTTGAGTTTAAACCAGCAGTGCAACTTCAGTCATTGGTTCGACAGCTGCCTTCATTAAACTTTACTGAAACTAAGCGCTCAGGAGTCCAGAACTTCTTCAAAACAAAGCATTGGCTCAATTAACACGTCTTTATCTCTAAAAGAAAAAAAAACATGTTTTTTGTGAATTTGCTACATTCTTTAGCAGTTTTACAAATTTTGAAGGTTTTTGCCAAAGTAATCTTGCATAAATTAAAATAAATTGTCTGTAATAGTAACATGTTTCCTTACAGCGAATTTGTGAGCAAACATATTTGTAAGATTTTTTAAATCTTTATCACACACCTGCATATGGTGCTAACACAGAGTTATTTTTGGTAAAGATGTTCAAATGTAAGCCTTAAAAAGGTGAAGTATTAAGTTGTGTCAGAACTTTTTGGACTACTTTTACTGGGCTAATTAGACTTTTACTAAAATTTCTGTACAGTCTAATAACGTTTCCAGGAACTTCAGAAGTGAAACAAGCCCACAGCATCACACAGTCTCCACTGTACTTAGCAGTGATAATTCAGCGTACTCATCCTTTATTTTATACCAGATCTACCTGGAGTATTTTGTTGTTATTTATGGTTTTTACTGATGTTTGGTGACCCCAAAACACCTTGCTATGTGCCTCACTGAGCACGACAAGATTCATTTAGGTCCTCATCCATCTTCAATGTAGACATTAACCTAAGTTGCATCCTATTTATGCCCATAAGAAACTAAAAACTTATGGTAGAAACTTTTAACACAGCAGTGTTCACATACTCCTGGCCGGTTATCTCCACAGGTTTTGTGGCGTCAAAGACACAAGGAAAAAAGATAGTCAGGCCACAAGAGAGGTAGTTAATTATTATTTTTCATTTGAAGGTCAGAGTCCGGCTTCAGATTACCAGTAAATAGATTTGCTTCCTGGGAAGTTCAGATCAAAATTACTGTTTTAATTATTAGTTGTCCTTTTCAAAAGTTTTCATACAAATTTCTAAAAAGTATTCAGATTTTTATGTTCTAATCTTTCCAATTCTGATGCAAGACTCACTTAAAACAGCCTTTTTTCCTGTAGTCTTTATAAACAACTAGCATTTTAATGCTAAAGTTTAAAAACTCCAAATACTCTGAGCTTGTGTTTTCAACCAGTTTGTGCATGCAGGAGTTTTTGTCTTTATGTAGAGAGTGTAAACTTTCTTCCCTAATAATTGTGTCTGAACCAATGCCAAGAGGAAGCAAGAAAGAAAAAAATATGTGGCTCTCAGGTCAGGGTTATAAGGTTTATGATTTGCATGATAAGGGTTGTTTAAAAGATTAGAAGAACAGAATAAAGTTATTGTTCAGGTCAGAGAGCAGAGAGACAACATTTGAAACGGTCTCCATCCGGAATACTGAAGCAAATTTTAGAAATCAAGATGAAGACGCTGGTGCTGCTCTTAGTGAGCGTTACAGGTACGAGAGTTTTAATTTTCCCAAGAGAGGAACAGATTAAATCCTGTCTGTGCTGTTTATTGGGAGCTTACGAGTCTTATACTACACTTTTCCATTCAGCGTAGTTTTGAGCTGTTTTGCAGTAAAGTCTTCTGTCAGAAACTTACTAACAGTGTAATGTTAGTTTAGGTATTTAATAATGAAAGGTACAGTAACTTTAATGCTTTGACAGCATTTATAAAATGAATAGATTATTTTCCAGATAATTTCCCTCCCTGACTAAGGGTCAGATTTTAATTTTATTGCCGTGACTGTAAAATGTTCTCTCCTACCAAGCAGGTTCAAAACAGATTTAATATCAACGCAAAAAGGATGGCAGTGCTTCTAAAAAATGTTTTCATGCCTCTTAACTTTATTTTCGATTATTTCACATTACAAGCACAAACTACGGTCTATTTTGTTGGGATTTTATGTTAAAGCTATAAACCCTACAATCTTATGTTACTTACTAAAAGAGTCTCTTTGAAAACAATTTGGTGCAATAGCCTTTAATTGAGATGAAAATGGTGAAAATAGTTTGAAAATGATCCACTTGGAGCTGTAAGATTTGTATTTCCAATGGTGAATTATTTTCTGTTGGTTTTTCATCCAAAATCCCCAGAAAATGCACTGAAGTTTTCAAATATAAGTGGTATTCCAACATCTTACAGCCCTTTTATCAATGACCATTTATTCTGTTAATAAACTCTGCTTTTTTTTTTCTTCCAATATTTTCACAATTTTTGTTTACAGTGGCTCTGGGGATGCCAACATTTCCAAAAGATCCAGGTCCAGAGGAGAAAAACCAGCCGCCAGTGGCCGGGGACTGGGTACCCGTCCAGGGTCATGTGGTGGTGGAGCATCCTGCACCGCAGGTTTTACCTGACCCCAAAGAGCAGCAGGAGAAAACAGCTCCAGCAGAACAGAAAGAGAAAGAGGCTCAACCTGAGACCAAACCAGATGAGGTTCAGATGGAGATAGAGATGGAACCAGTACAAGAACCAGCACCAGAGGGAGAGGCAGAGCCTGTAGAGGGTCCCGACTTTCAGGTAGAGTCTGAGGTTAATGTTGAAGTTGAAGGACAACCTCAATATGAACTGGAGGAAGAAGAAGAAGAAATAGACCCTGGTTTTAAGGTGCAATCAGCTCCTAGGGTAGATGCTGGAGTTCACATGGAGCTAGAACCAGAAGAGACGCCTAAGTTAGACGAATCCCCAGAGACATTTCAGGTACAAGCGGAGCTCGATAGAGGAATAGGTGCAGAGATGGAAGTTGAAGAGAGGCATATAGACATGGAGAGGGAACCCCTGGCTGTGATGGAGTTAGAACCGCTGGACAATGCCGACGTGCCTCCAGAGGAAGTGAGCGAGATGTCAGAAGAAGAAATGACTTACAGAGAGGCTTTTCAGGAACAGGATCCTGCTGCTGCTGAAGTCTTTCCAGAGGGGGAGGAGAAAGAAGAGCAGGACAAGGTAGACAGAGAGGAAGATTTGAAGCAGAAATATGAAAATAATGTTCCAGATGAACAAGAAACCTTGGAGCTGGAGCCGGAGTTAACAGGAGAGCAAAATCCAGAAGACACACCAGATGCTGCGGTTCTGGTTGAGGAACCACTGGACCCAGCGCTGCAGCAGATGATGCCTCTGTCAGAAAACTATTTCCCAGAGGAAGAGGCAGGAATGGAGATGTATGCAAGGGATGGAGCACCGGAGCAATTCCCAGAGGAGCAAGGAATGGAAGATGAAGGTCTTCCAATGATGATGGAAGATGATACACAAAGGCAAGGTGAGTGGAGAGAAAACATTATTCATTTAAAACCTTAAACAGCACACAGGAAATGTTGAATTTTATTTAAGATTTCAACTGTTGTATATGTTTAAGAGCTTGATTCTGTCATTATAGATTAGGTTGCATAATGGAATTTATTTTTTGTTCATTTTTGTTTAAATATAAAATGTAAAAGCTTCACAGATACATAAAAAATTAGATATATTCAATATTTGATGATTATTCTAAGAATAAAGTGTTTCCTCCTTTGTGTAGAATAGAATAGAATAGAATAGAATAGAATAGAATAGAATAGAATAGAATAGAATATCAACTTTACAAGAACAATAAAAAACTGTATAGAAGCACATATTGTTTTAAAAGAAAGGTGCACAAGCTTATATTTTCGAATGGTAGATGATCTTAGATTTTAAGCCATGCCATAGTTAACCACAAAAATGAATATAGTTAATGTTAAAACGTTTAAATGTTTAAATTATCCTGCAATTAAGAAAATCTTGCATTTTTCTTTTTTGCCACAGGGGAGCGCCATTGTCCTGGTGTGATTGTTGATGGGAAGTGTTACCAGTTCTTCAAACAACCACTCAATTACGAAGATGCCGAGGTATTATTAATGCATCATTTCTTCCCGTTGAAATTATTTATGTTTTAAGATTTCTTTGCAAAATTAAGATGATCTCACACAACATTCCTCTGTCTGTTTATTTTCTTGTAGTTCTTTTGCCAGGAACAATTTTCAGGAGGCCACTTAGGCTCCATCACGACCCAAAACGTCCACCAAGAGCTGATGAGTCTTATACAGCAGAGCGGAGGATACACACGTACCTGGGTTGGAGGACGACGACTAGATGTGTGTATTCCTCAGTCAGGAAATAACTTCATATCTTGCAATAATAACAGCTACAGAACCTGCACAAGATTAAATGAGGCCCTGAACATTAAATGAGGCCCTGAGCAATGTTTTATTTGGAGGCTCACTTTCAGTGAAGCCTGTCAGCCACCACATTGTCACCAAACATCCTGTTACATTGTCCATGCTTGAATTTTTCTGCTTTTTCTATTGTTATTATTGCATTCTGTATTATTCCAACTTCTCTTAAGTAAAATATTTTGTGACAAAATGTCTGACAATCACATTATTCTTCAAAAATATTCATTACGTAAAATTTAAAGTTAAAATCATTCATTTTTCCCAACACTTCTTTTTATATTTTTATTTTATTTATTTAAAATTAAATGAATTGCCAGATATACTGTTGTTGGTACATATTGCCTTGCATTAAAAAGGTTCTGGGTTCAATCCAGGGTCTAAACACAGCAGAAATTATTCAATTAGGTTTAAATTATTACTTTGTTACTGTCCAGTCTAAGGTTTTCTTCTGTATTCAAACTGTCCACACATTTGTCAACATGTCCTGAGATAAATTAGCTTAACTTTGACGGGAGGCCTTAATTTTTGGACTAGCGTTCGAACGGCTCATTCTTCAAGTGGAGGAGTCTCATGTTTATTTTGCTACATTGCAGAGACTCTTCGTCTGGTTGGACGGATCCCGCTGGAGCTATGAAGACTGGCTCCCAGGCGAGCCAAATCACACAGCCGGAGTGGAGAACTGCGTGGAAATTCTGGGTAAGAGATGACCTTATTTTTTTAAATTTCAATATTTTTATTTAAAAAAAAAAAAAAAAAACATTTTTAGGAACATGTTGAAATACTGATTGAAACTGAACACAGAAATTCATATTGAATTTAATGGTTAAATTAAAATCTTAAAGAAAAAGTTGCTTGATAGGGACATCGGAGATAAAGGAGCAATGTGTATATGTAACTTTAAAACTGGGAAAGCGATGAGAAGTAAGGCGGCAAGTTTTAGCTTAAAACCAAATGATTCGCTTTTGAAAAAAATTCAGCCTCAATGGAGAGTTAAACTGAAACACAACTTAATTACAAGTTGTTTCCAACTAATATTAGTTTCTCATTATGCTGAAAACCTTTGTTGTAATAAAGTTTCTTATATTTTTAGCTTGTTTGGTGCAGCTTGTAAAGCCTCACGAGGAGTTTATTGGAAACACTTCACACTGACATATTTCCATAACCCATTTGCATCCTGCTCTGCCTCCTGTCGACAGAGGGGGGCTGGAACAACCCTCTCCATGTCCAGCATAATTCACTGGGAGGATGTAATCTAATCTGCTGTGACATAACAGCAGCTGTAAAAAAAACAAAAAACTCCCTTCATGTCTGAAAAGCAGCTTAATTTCTATTCAGAAATGCAGGGCAAAAGCCTTAAGTCCGTACTATAGTTTAAAAACGTCTTTTAAAGATGCTTTTTGTGCTTAAAATTACTGTTTAATTTATGTGATCAAACCAGATCATTTCTAACTTTACCTAAGTAGATATGAAGCGGTGCTGCTAAACAGTGAAGAAAATAAAGAAAGTGACATTCCCCTGTGGTTTATTGACACAAAAGATGCTGCTTCTTTGAGCAAACACATATTTTACTGATTTCTCACATATTGATGTGGGTGACAGCAGGCAGAGCAGACGTGTGTGGACAGGATGAGAGCTAAAAACAGCGGCATGAACAGATTTTCCCTCAGGTTGCCCTCTAAACATAGAAAGATGAACTGTGTTTGATCAATTCTGCAAACTTACATTATTGGATATAAGTTCCACTGAATTTTAGCCTCCATGTTTGATGAAGTTTAATCGGCTAATCCACTTATATTTACAAAACTAGCTATTTACTTTAAGGAACAATAAATTGTTTAGATTTTCATATACGGTCAAGTTCGTTTGTGTATTTGTTTATTTCAATTAATAAGTGAAATTGTGGTTAATTGTCTTATTTACTCATGTCGTCTTTATCTGATATTAAAATTTGCTTGATAGAGTGAAATATTTAAAATGCGACAATAAAAAGCAAAAACAGAAGAAATCTGTATGGAGGCAAATTATTTTTAAGACACAGTACATGGTGGTTTACAAATGTTTCTTTTTAATTTAAATATTAAAAGTTGCAGTAAAGAAAAGCTTAAATGTATAACTTTTTACTCATGATTTGATTTTTGTCTGTTTTTGTTTCTTCAGGAAATGGAAAGTTTAATGACTTCACATGTTGGGAAGCTCAGGCTTTCGTCTGCTCCTACCCTGCTTAGTAAATTCAGAGGAAGAACAACAAGCTACTTTTTTTTTTTACCTGAATGCATGATTAAATCAGAGTTTTATCCATTGCTTCGTGTCTGTATTTATCAATTAGGAACAAACATTTTAGAATAAATAATTAGTCTAAAGAGAAAAATAGATAAGTCAAAATTTCAGTCAAAACCATGTGGTTTTTGCCGTCTGTCAATCAGGATTAGTTTTGTTAATTAATAAACGATGTGGGGTTTGTTTTTAGAAAATGGGTGAAGCTCATTTGTAACATTTTCATGTCACATTCTCCAATCATATTACAGCAACGTTTGATTTAATGGTATCAGCTGGTTGGGGTAAAATTCAAACCTCATACTTGAATTATTTCTCGATGTATTTGATTAAAAAAAAGAAACCTTTTGATAAAGAAAAACTTCTTAACAGTGATTACATTTGTGTGAATACCAGAATGAGGTGGCATGTAATTACACTGTTATTGCATGTTTATAAGTACACGTCTGGGCCACTGTATGTTCAAGCTTTAAATACGCTTCAAAAAAACTATATTTGTTATCAGAATAACATGAGATACAATAATAAACTATTAACAAGCTTTTTTTTCTCAATCTGTATAAATTAAAGCATAATTTAATATTGGTATAATCATGTTATTATGAGTACAGTTTAGGGGAGTTAAGGTGATTTAATCACAATCTTCAGTTGTTAATCTCGTCATGAGTTACATTTATAAATTATAGCTTATGGGTTTTCTATTAGTTGTTTTAAATACAAGAAATTGAGAAAACCTTTCTGGAAAAGGCTTAGGTTAGGTTTAACTCCTGCAGCTGTTTCTGATATCCTTGATTAGTTAAAACTATACATTGCTCATTAGGAAATAGAGATGACAAATTTTAATTGTATGTCAAATGCAGTGTATTTTAATAAATTATGTATTTGATGTAACTGCCGAGCAAAACACTAGTAGTCCGTTTAATTCATTTGCATAACGTAGACCCGTAGATTGGGGAGAAACCAGGTTATGTTTGTCATAAACAGTCAGCTTAAAACTACAAGTGTGTTTGCGAAACTGATCACAAGAGATCACACTCTTCTGTTAATAAAGCATCTTTGTGCATTGAATAGAAATCCTCGCCCTCTTTTTAAAATTACTGCGGATTAACACCCATTTGCTGATATATTTACACTCCCCTGCTGCAAATAGAGCTACTATAAGCCCGCTGTGCCTTACATGCTGCTGTGTGACTCATTTTCCACTGACCCATACACAATCTTTTCCTGACCTTTGCACACAGAGATGAGGATTACAAACTCTAAGGTCTTTATCCTGCTGTTATATTTGCTGACTGCTCCACCTATGGATGCATAAATTATCACCACACACACACACACATACACCACCATTCCTAATATTCAGATGACAGGGACTTTTCTCAACTATTGTTCAAAATGCCACATGGGTTCTCTCAGGCTTTCCACTGTTCTCCTACCAGGAAAAGTTATGGCTGCAGGAATTAAAAGATTATGAATAAATGGGCATGTGAGCTCTGCTACTTATAGGAATAGCCCTTATAGCTTTAGTGTACAGTAAGAATTTAAATAGCTCACATTAATTTATGGGCTCTATACATCATCAGAAAGGATTGTTTTTGTTGTTGTGAGTCAGGGAAATACACTGAATTTCACAGCAGAGATTAATGCATAGAACAGAAAGCCGTATATTCCTCCTGTTGGGATCATACCGCTCTGCAGTGATGGAAATCCCCCCCGGCCCCCCATAATACCTTCACTGATTATTAGTGTTGCTGTTTAGATGAAAGTGACTCACTGTTTGTGCTCACCATCTGTCAGTTCAAGCCATTTTCCAGCTTCATGCAGCACCGCCACCTGTTTGCCGGCTCCACTCTGTGTGTTCGTGAGCTCAATTCACCGAAGCTGTGAATCCTCCCACCTAAACCTGGACAGCCTGGCTTACAACGCCGTCACCGAGTCCGCTCTCAGTCAGCAGGCTGGACTGTGCTGCCAGCAACATCACACCCAAAACAAGAGTTAGGGAATTGTCTTTTAGTATGTTTTTATGTACCAACATTTAACTCTTACATCTAATTGTAGTGTTAACCGTTGTTCTGACAGCACTCAAGTATACCGGTATTTTCTTTCTGGTATTTCTTGACTAATAAATGTCAACATATATTTATTTTGGTTGAATGACGCCTGAACTTGTCTTCACCATTTTGAAGAGTGGATAAGGGAAATGGATCTCAGAGGAAACATCACTTGTATTTTATATACAGTATGTCTCTGCACCATCAAATTTCTTTATAAAAAACTGCAAAACCTCCTCCTGCAGAAACCCATTTATCACCCAATTATTTCATTTAGGCATGTGGCAGCAGGGAAACATTTACAACATGCAGGACAGTGTTGACAGAATTGACAAGCACCGTCCCAGACTTTATGGTAAGCCATAAATAGTTCAAAGTAAAATTGAGAAATGCTTTTGTTGCAATTAGCAGTAGAGAAATGATTAGAGAGACTGAGAAGCATGGTAAAAACAATTTCTTAATGTGGGACCACATAAAGTTGTTTAGCTGACCAAACATTATTTTGGATCTGGTTGCCTCCATCTTTTGTGAGCAGGTTTGCACTAGAAGAAGGGAATAATTATTGTCTGACACACATTATTAAATTTAAAGGCACAATAACTCAGATATTGTCAAGCCAATCAAGAGAACAGATTGGGACTAACAGAAGATGAGAGGAAGAGGATGAGAGGTGGGGGTGCATAGGAGTAGGTTTCAATCATTTAGTGCTTAAATCTTCTGCACATGTGCAGCATAGCAGAGGATATAGCATCACACAATGCAAGCTGCTGTTGAAGCGTTGGGAGGGGTGCCTGGCATAGACCCCTGCCTCCCTGAGAGGCAGGTCACAGAGAACAGATGATGCTGTCTCTATAAAGACATGAACTCAACCTACAAAGGTGTGCACTCTGGCAAAAATAGCAATTAGAAGAGGAGGACACTGCTTCCTGAAGGTATGTTTCACATTTTCTGAAATTTGACATTTCAATTAATAATTTTCATTCCATGTACTGAGATGGCTAAAGAACAACACAATGTGCGTTTTACGTTGGGAAAAAAAACTGATAGTGTTAGAAACTACTTTCCATACTTCTTCTGAACTTCAGCACATTACAATTTCTTTAGAAAACTCTGCATTAGCTCTGATTGCCACATCTGATAATAGAGGAAATAATCTGGTGGACACCAAAAAAATTTATATATACATATATACCAATGAGTGTTGTTGTTTAGTTGTCGTCTCTATGTACCGGTATTTGTTTTTATCTCTTGTTCCTAAAATGTGCAGGAGATTTTCAGCATTTGTATGAAGGTGTTTATCACTTTGTGATGTTTTCATCTCAACACTGTTCAGAAGACATGGAGGGATTGTTATCGGCCAGCCAACCATTTCTACCAAAGAATTCGGAAAGCAGAAGGAAAGAAATCATGAGTCATGATGAGAAACTGCAGAGCAAGGAAGAAATGACTGATCTGGGTAAACCACAATTCACCCTGCCAAGACAAGTTGTCACTGAAAAGAACAGAGAACTATTTTTATACAGTTACTCATTACAAAGCCTGGCCAATGCTAATATTATATAAATGTATCTGATGTCTTGTGCTGAAGCTTTAACAGACCAAGATATGATGACAAGAGAGGGTCTGGACAGAAGGAATGTCTGGGAGCCGAGCGTTTACTATCCCCTGGGAAAGGAGTCCTTTCATTTTGTTGGTCATGAAGTCAACATCCGGGAGTCTACGGACTCATACGGAGCTCTGATTTGGCCTGGGGCAAGTTCTTCCATCACCACTCTACAAATTCACTGGACAACAGCAGTGGCTTTTGAATGAATGGTTCCCTGAGTGAGGCATGCTTACTGCCACCCCCCAACCAATCAAACTACAGGGGATTGTCTAAATTTTAAGATGCAGAGCAAATTCATACAAAGCAAGTTAAATAGTCACACTATTCTCAACAGCAATGGGGTGGCAGATGTCCACTGGTATAAAATGTGCACCAGATTTGTTTTTTATTTTATATTTATGTGGTCTTCATCTTTCTGATGCCACTAGCTACCTGGTCCATATCAAAAACTGCCACTGCTGATAAATGTAAGAACCACAATAAAAAAAAAAAATGTCTCTTTATAGGCAATAGCTCTCTGTCAGTTCTTAGAAAACAACCAGCAACAAATGAACCTGACGGACAAAGCAGTGCTAGAGCTCGGAGCTGGAACCGGCTTACTCTCCATAGTGGCAAGTTTGTTAGGTAAGTTTGTGTTTAAATGGTTTGAATGAATTATTTTTAAATTCTTGAAAAGGGATGGATGGATATGGTTAAATTTTAGTTGTTTTTATTGACCGATTAAATTTTTATTTTATTTTTTTTTTGGGGGGGGGTGAATGTTTTAGTTTTGTAGATAATCTTAGTTTTATTGTAGGTTGTTGCGTAATGTGTGAAGTAAGTTACATCAGATCAATGCTAGCCATAGCCTACATGTTATTATGAGTACTTTAGCTAGCTTTAGTGTGTGTGTTTTTTTAGCTCAGTTTAATTTACAAACTTCTGCTTGCACATTAGGTGAAGTAAAATTATGAAACTTGGCATTTAGTGATCCACAATTTTTGACACATTAGTTAAAAACTATAACACACTCACTGCTCTTGAACAGATGGCCTTACAATCTGGCGTTGTAACCAGACTTCTGGACCAATTTATGAGACTCCATAGCTGGGATTTTTACATTGACTTAAAGTTTTCACTCATTTTCAACAGTTTTTCAATACATGTTTTATACAGACTATTTTTCTTTTTCTGCTGCTTCTCCTTCTTTCTCATATTTCTGTAAGTCTTCTGCGGTTGACTTAAAACGCTTCTGCAATTTTCACCGAACACATTCAGCTTGCAGCTGAATTTTCGCAAGCAATGCAAATTTTTCAAGTTTTTATTCATTTATTTTATTTTACATTTTAGTATATTTTAAAAGTATGTCACTCAAAAAAAAAAGCATTATGTCTCCAACAGGTGCCTGGGTGACGGCTACTGATCTGCCTGACATCTTGTCTAATCTGTCCTTCAACCTTCGCCGGAATACCAAGGGGCGTTCACGCTACATCCCTCAGGTGGCTGCCCTCTCCTGGGGCCAGGAGCTGGAGCGAGACTTCCCCTTCCCGTCCTACCGCTACGATTATGTGCTTGCAGCTGATGTGGTGTATCACCACGACTTCCTTGAGGAACTGCTGAACACTATGCTTTACTTCTGCAGACCAGGGAGTGGGACAACCCTGCTTTGGGCGAACAAAATCAGGTTCCAGTCAGACCTGAGGTTCGCAGAGTGCTTTAAGAGCAGTTTCAACACAACACTGCTTGTTGAGGTACCGCAGGAGAATATGTGGATATACAAGGCTACAGCAAAGGAGGGAACCAACGAGATGTAAAAGCTGCAACCTAGCTTAAGAACTTCCTAAATTTGTTTGAGTCTAAACACCATATTGCAAATGCAAAGTTCCTGACACAAGATTTCATATGAATAAACTATTTTTATTTTAATCTTTTTAAACATTTTCTACTTCTGAACAATATATATATATTTTTAGAAATAATTAGTTTCCTATTTTACCTCAGAAAAAACCGACCCGACACTGTGCTTCACTCACAGTTATTCATTATAAGTGACAATAGTTGATCAATAAATAAATGTTTAAGAAATATTTAAAAACAAGCATGAAAATTTGAGCTTTTGGGGCCTTGTAGCATGGAATAAAATCAGTTTTATAACTTATAAGGAAGAAAAAACACTTTCACATAAACGGCATATGCTCTATAGCAGTATGTTGACAAAAAAAAAAGCTTTTGAAATGTTCAGAAAATTACTGACAGCACCAGATGCATAATTACTAAAAATCTATTAACGGGATTTTTAAAACGCCTTGTGTGAATTCAGCACATGACCACATAAAATTAAGTCATTTTGTTTGGAATTGCTAAATGAAGTCCTCTCCAAATTCAAGCTTCACCTTTATTTTGTCCTTTGCATTTCCAGGAAAGGAAAACAGTTCAAAACTTTGTCCATCTGTAGTCAGAGAGCTCAGAAGACACTTTTATCCTTCCTGGGGGCTTTAATGACACCTCTTCTAAAGAAATACAAGTCTATAAACTGCATTTATTTTAAGTTTGTGTCCATGACTTTACGATATGCAGCAAGTTGAGGACTTTGGCTGCTCCAGGATGGACTCTCTGCGGAGATCGTTTGGGATGGTGCCTTCAGGCCCCCAGAGGTTCAGCTCTCCGTAAATGCCCATGTCAATCATCTCCTCTTGCCAGGGGATCGAGATGTTGCCTGTAGCAAACTCGTCGAAAAATGTCTTATCAGGATCCTCCAAAGCGACACCCCTCACCGAGGAGAAAGCCCCAACGTCATCCAGATTCTTGGCGTAGACTACCTTAGGGTCGGGGACAAATGGAGGCGGAAGAATACCTGAGGAGTTCAGAAAAAATAGATGTGTTAAAGCTTTACTAGTACCTACTGAGACTTTATAACGTTACAAAGCCGTTAATGAACGTTTGAATGTTTTGACATTTTGAATTACCAACACATAAACTTCATAAACTCTGGAATTTTGTGTAATAATCAGTGGACAATTGTGAATCAGAAGGAAAATGATATACGTATATTTACAGAATAAAAGTCTGAAAAGTGTGGCATGCATTAATATTTAATCCCTTATACCTCTGCCTATTTGCGTTGTTCCTTTGTTCTCCACCAGTCTCAGGACTTTGGCACCCTCTTTCAGGTTTTCTTTACCAACTTTATTAACATATTTTCTTTCCACACTGAAGAAGATTATCCCCATACTGTGATTCTGCCACCGTCATGTCTCATGGTGGGGATGGTGTGTGACCTCTACTCACTAGTTATTGACCTCTGAAGGCAGTAGTTGCATTGAAACTTGTTTATGGACATCAGAGTGAAAGGGGCTGAATATATACAGTATGTAGCCTTCTTTTGTACTTGTCTATGGGATAAATACACAAATATTCCGATACTCTGTATTTGTGGTTCTTGTATGTCAACTCAAGAAAAGATTGAAGGCTGCGTACCTGCATTGAGTTTCCTCCAGTTAATGTCTTTGAAAAAAGGATGTGCTCTGATTTCATCGCAGCATTCGTTCTTGAACCCCATCCTCTGATCAACCTCTTTAGCCAGCAGCCCGTCACACAGCGATTTCGCGTGTTCACTGAAGTTATCTGGATAGGTCACCACGCGGTTCAGCATGCGCTCCTTCATCTCTTCTCTTTCAACCTGAGCAGACGACGAACAAGCTCTCATTTATCTCATTTATCCTATAAACTCCAACATTTCCACACGAATCGACAGCCGCAGCTACCGAAAGAGCCTAACCTTTTCTCCTCGGTTTCTAAACGGATTCTTAGCTGCGATAAACTCATACAGAGTCACCCCCAAGGTGAAGTAGTCCACCGAGCTGTCATATTTATCTCCTTTCAGCATCTCTGGAGCCATGTAACCTGCAAGAGGAAAAATAATCAGTGAAATAGATCTTTTAAAATTGTACTTTACAGAGTTTATGTCTGTGTGTGTAATTTCCAAATATTCAGGAAAAACAGGGCGGTGGGTCAGGTTGATGTCGGAGCAAATGTGGTGCGACACGGGAAGAAAGGGATAACTCGCTGTCACATACTTGATTTTGTTCATTTAAAGGCATGCTTGTTGCATCAAGGAGGACAGGCCATTATAGTTATAGAGACACAAATATGGCAGCAGAAAGGTAAAAAAAATAAATAAATGAAAGAGGTGGAGGGATACCAGTAACAATGATTGTGAAATGTACACAGAAAAAAAAATGGAGACAGTAAGAAGGTAAAACTAATTAGACTAACCTGGTGTTCCAGCGTAGCCTTTAGTCATTGTTTTGCCTTCTTTTAGCTCTACAGCAAGACCCAAGTCAGATATACGAACATTACCTGTTTAAACAAATTAGAATAAAATTAATAGAATACCACAAAATATATAACTTTTTCTTTTACTTAGAATTATGTTATTGTCGTTGCACAAAGACACAACAGTGGAGCACACAAAAAACGAACTACAGAAAATCACAAGTGTTTCTATAAATACGAAAATATAGAAGTAATATATTATGAAATACATATAATTTATCACTTTCACTCAGTCTTATTGATGGCATTGTTGAGCAACCTGATGGCCAATATGGCAGACAACTATTTCTGAGTCCGGCTGTTCAACAGCGGACGCTGCAGAATCTTCTGCCAGGCGCCAAACAGATGACCAGACCATGGAGAGGATGGGTGTAATCTACAGGCACTGAGGTTTCAGTAGGAGCATTTACCATCATTGTCAAGCAGCACATTTTCTGGTTTGAGGTCACGGTAGATGATTCTTTTCTGGTGGAGGTGCTCCAGACCCTGGATGATCTGAGCGATGTAAAAACAGGCTCTGGGCTCGTCAAACCCCGGGTTGTTCTCATCCACCAGGTAGATGTGGTACCTGAACAGAGCAAACAACAGAGGACGACTCTTCACATGTAAAGAAAGCTGCTAACATTCATAATATTGTGGATATTGTAATACTCAATAATATTTTTCATGTATTTTAATGTATGTAAGTTAGTGAATAGGAATTGAAAACTATTTTTAAAAACAGTCAGATTTTCTGGAAAAGCAGAATTTGAACTTGTTTTCAACTTTAAATGACGATAAGAGGTCAGCGCTTTAGGAGAACCCACAAAACTCCGCTTAAAATGGATGCCTTGTTTTGCCTTCATAAAGCATTCCTTTGGGGACGTATTTGCATGAACCGATTCTGAACTTGTGCCCTTCTGCTTGGCATGAATGTTGCTGAGATCTTTCATCTGAGTAACATGACTTTGGATTTTATAAGCAAGCAAAAAATATGAGAAATAAATTCATGCACAGAAGTTAGAGTTAAATTACACTTGGTATAATTGCTGAAGGTTCATCTCGCCTTTTTTAGCTCATCCATCAAATCAGTCATTCTTATGTTGAAACAGTGGGATAAAAACAAAAAACAGTGTGTGGTTTGCATAGTGAATTTACTTGAGGTCTCCTCCATTCATGATGGTCATGACCAGACAAAGCTCGTCCTTTGTCTGGAAGGCGTAAGCCAATGAGACAATAAAGCGACTGTGGACCTTCTCCAGAATCCTCTTCTCCACCATTGCCCCCTACAGGGATAAAACATGAGAGGCGATTTTAATAAAATGAGATAAGAGACTTTAAACAACAAAAAGCTACAACAGAGCCTTGTGCTTTCGTGCGAGGGTCTGTGCCATTTTCGGGAGGAAGCGAGACATGCATTTTGCAAGATGACCTCAGCCAAGTCAAGGGCAAGATATAACTGTGCAAGGAGTTCCCTTCAGAGGAGCTTTTCAGTAAAGCCCCCAGTAATCACTCTATCCCTGTCTCAGTGTTTAATTCTGCAGGCTAAAGCCAAACGAGACAGAGGCAGGGACAAAGATGATTAACACCCCTGCAGCCTGGCAAGCACAGAACACTTTTACTAATACATAAAGCCAAATTAATACCTTTATTATTCAGACTTCTTTGGAACAGAAAGAGCAGCTAAAGGGACATCTAATTGAACATAATGCCCAACAAAGTAAAGAAACCAGTGATAAATTCATGCAATAAAACACTTTATGCATTGAAACTGTCGTAAATCATGCAGTCTGCTGTGTGGGAAAAATAAACTTTCATCAGTTCCCACTTTTGCATATCTAATTGAAGAGAAGGAAGTCTGATGTTTGCTTAACTATAAAAGAGTCAAAAAATATATGCACAGCTGAAAATGTTGCACAACAAATAAAAATCGCTGTCGTCATAGCGTCGGTGTTTGCAATGCCTCAGTCTAGGGACGTCTTGGTTGAAACATCATCCAACGTTTCAGGTGCTGGGCATTCACTATCCATCACTATCTGTTACGACGTGATCAAGTTCTTACAGATCAATCACACAGTGTGAGGTGCAGACTATCTGATGATGGAAAACTTTGATTTTGACTGAATTTGTTATCTTTTTTTTTAATATAAGATGAAACTATTTCTTCCGGTGCTAGAAGTTTGTAGATTTTACATACTTTCTTTTATTATCATCATCATCGAAGAAGATAAAGTCCTTTTTCTAAATCAACTTTGAAGACATTGTGTGTTTTCAAAGCCAGCTGAGTAACAAACATAGAAAAAAGTGCAGGGCTTTCACCTCATAGCCTTTCCTCTTCTTCAGCCTCTTCTTGTTGAGTTTCTTACATGCGTAAAGTTTCCCGGTGGCTTTCATCTGACAGGCAGACACCTCACCGAAGCCACCTTTCCCCAGCACACGGAAGTCCAGGAACCAGTCCGCATCCATGGGCTGCATCTCCAGCCACTTCCACTGCAGGAACCTCTTCAGGTACATGCTCTCCAGATAAAAAGTGTAAGGGGCCTCTCGGAGGTACTCCAGCGTTTTGGCCAGCGATGCAGAGAACAAATCATCCCCTACAGCCTCCAGGTTTTCCTTAACCTTGGCTATGATGTCCTCAGGAAGGTACGGGCAGAAGTGTTTGGCAGATGGGTCCATGTACCTCTGGACAATCTTGGAGGCTTTCTTTCCTCTGTCAGAGTCCTCTGCCAGGTCATAGCCCTCGATGTCTTTCCACAAACGACAAGCGCCGTGATACTCTTTATTCGCTTCCAAGAATTCCCTAAAGAGGCGTTTGCCGATCGGCTGTTCCACACAGACCGAGTCAAAGGCCAAATCTAGGGTGTCCCTGAGGCCCTCACAGATGGTGATGTGGGGCAGTTTGAGGCGAGCGTGGTACTTCTTATCCCGGGCTGCTGCAGGGTTGGAGCCATCGATGCTTCCACGTGCGTTGATGTACGCAGAATTTGCTACCACAGTGGTCAGTCCTCCAATATCCATGTTGAGGGCAGGTGAGTGTTAGGCAAAAGAAAGGGAAGACATTGCAAATAGAGAACAGAGGCAGATGACGTTTGATAATAATTACTCTCCAAAAGTGAGGATGGAAAAGGGGGGAAAGGAGCAAGGAAACAGGAGACAGAGGAGTGGTAGAGGGAGCATAAGGGGGGAAATGCAACTCAGGAAGACTGCAGCACACTTTGAGGGACTGTGCTACACAAATACACACACACAGGAACACACACACCTGAGTCAACACCTTTCAGTAATCCATTAACACCCCAATGCCCCAGACAAAGTGTGCGAGCACCTGCTGGAACAGTACAACTCCAGAACCGTCTGCAGGAGTCAACCAGTGCAAGTAGGCTCGACTCATTTTGCTGTAGTTTGAAAAAGCAAACAGGTCTAAAACTGAATGAGGCTGAGTATAAGTCGTTTGTTGCTAATGCTTATCCTAATTTAAGGGTATAAGGAAAACAATGCAATGATCTGCAAATGATTAAAAAAAATAAATAAATAAATATAACTTGTACTTCTTCAAGACATTTCAAAGAGAGCTGGTCAAGAATACAGAGATTTTATGTGACAAAGCAAAACAAAATAGGTCGTATATGTTACTTGGACGAAAATGTCAAGGGCTTCACACTTTTCTACAAATAAGTAGGAAAAAAGTGCCATTCATTTGTTTTAGCCTCTTTTACTCTGATATTGTTAAACTAATCCAAGGAAACAATTTACATCAACTACTTAGTAGATAAGAGTGTAATTATGTGTAATTTCATCACAACTTGGAAAATCAGTTCAATCTAGCATCTGAAAATGTAAGTATAACACAACTGCAAACCTACAAAGACTTGGCGTTTTACCTAAACTGTCTGACCAGAAAGAGAGCTCTCATTGCTGAAGCAGCCAAGAGGCAACTCTGGAGGAGCTGCAAAGATCCATGGCTCAGGTAAAACACTAACACTTAAGAACAAATTATGGAAGTATCGGAAAAAAAGACAATGTTTAAAAAAAACCAAAAAAAAAAACTACAAATCCCTTAAAGTTTGCCTGTTTAACGTTAAACAGCGAACACGTGGAAGGAGGTGCTCTGATCAGACAAGACCAAAATGAAACTTCTGACATGGATTTTGTGGTGCATTATGAATTGTTATTATATCGCAAAACTCAAGTGTGCTTGAGCATTTTAAGTCACATTATCCTTGAGGATCAACGATACAGGACACAACTTTCAAAAATTTCTTCTCTCTCCAGTCCAAATTAAATCAAAAAACAGGATGAAAATATTTTCAGACTAATGTGAGATGAGCCTCGCTTCGTGGAAGTTAAGTTTTTTAATAAGTTACTGACCTTGACATCAGACGACTGGACTTCCAGTGCTTCAGGGTTCGTTTCTGACCTTCAGAAGGCGTTGTCACTAATCTCTTAATTTTGATAGGCTGGTCATTCTTGTGAAGGTTTTCTCCATTTGTAGATCATAGGTCTCTGCTTTGTAATCCTTCTCATATTTTTAACTCCATGAATTCATGGTGTTGCATTTCTAGATAACCTACTTTATATTGTGAAACTGATTCTACTGTTATGTCTGATGTCAAGACTCTGTCTGGAAAATCATATTGATGTTAGATTTAAAACCAACATGCAAGACGTGTTGGTTTTAATAGCTTTCCCACCTTAGTAAAGTAATTAGAAAACCACTTTAGTATTTATTCAGGTTATCTTTTTTGATGACTTGAAACATGATAGTCTAACAAAAAGTATAAACAGAAGAAATTTATAATAATAAAGTTGCTGGTTTTTCACAGCACGATCAGGCAGATTCTCTCCACTGATCTAGAGCTTTGCAGAAACAAATTAGCTTTACTTTCTACCGTTTTACTTTCTGTTCCTAAACAGCTGTTATGCAGAAATAGAGCACATTACCCAAGTGTGCACGACCTACCTTATAAACTTGAATTTTAAGGAAAAAGACAAAAGGGCAATTGAAGAGTACTAAGTTCTAGTTGAAGCTTGGCAGTTTTGGTTGATTTGTGCCAGACTTTTCTGTGCATATATTTTTTGTAAATGCTTTGAAAATAGATTAAAATTGGTTAAAATTACATAATCAGCTGATGATTTGCTCAGAAATAATATTTGGTCCTTTAACCCTTTCATGCATGAATTATGATCCTTTGTGTCAGGATTTTTTTTTTTCTTAAGGCATTAAAAAAGGTAGGGAATAGAAATTGTAAAGAAAAACTTATCTTTTTTTTTTTAGGTGATCAATTGTAATTTTCTCCAAATACAAAGTTATTTGAAAAATACATCAGTAGTATTGTTCTTTATCTGATGTCTACTTTTTTTTTACCTGCAAGAGTCGTCTACAGTAGAAGGGTCAGAAGGGTCCGGGTCGGTTGGCAGGCTTTTTTGTCTGTCGGCCATATTGGATTTAACAAAAATACTTTCTTGCATTTGCAGCTCATGACCAGTAGCTGATAGCGTATTTTATGATGCTTTAGTGTCCATTTCAGAGGTCTGTGTGCATTTATTACATAACAATCCACAAGAAAATGGCTTTCAGGTAGCTGTTCACAGCAGTGACCACTATGCATGAAAGGGTTAAGGTAAATAAAACAAAATGCGAGATCCAGCATACGTCTTTAACTTCAGAGTTTCCATTTCCAACAAAAACAGTTGATGCAAACTTATTAAAACAATCTATATTTTAATTTGCAAACTTATATTAGATTACAGAAAAGGTATTTGGAAGAGTCAGTACATGTGTTGCTCAGTTTTAAAAGGGAGATCTTTGAAGGGAATACACAAAGATCTATACAACCACACATTGTGTTACATCAATAATTTTTGAAAGGTCTATCTTAACCACTGGCCTCTAAAGGATACTATAAGCTACAATCTTTGTAGGATTTATATACTTAATTAACAAACAAAGCTTATTTACCTATCAGGAGCCTGGGTTATGAGTCTTTACCTCGCTGCTGCCATTTTTTGTAAACACTACCGAGGCGTCAACAGGGCGGCGGTGAAAAATTCCTCAACTCCAGAATACAAAAAATAAAATAAAATTAAAACAGATACAAAACAAAACTAGCAAACAGGATCAGAAAGCAGCTGCCTACAAAACAGGAGGAAGCCAACCCATGTCAATGGGAAACTATCTTAAATCATTGTGCAGAACACAAAATGAAAATGTAGCGACGGGTCAGACGGAGTCCCGACCGGGGACGCCGATCCAAGACCCGCGGAGGTGACTAACAGCACGTTAACGCAGACATATTAGGGAACATTTTGATCATAATGTCTGTCTGCCAAAGGTTAATAGAAAAATAATAAACGAGTAACTATTTAAACAGGTACATTTTACATTCTCCAACAGCAGTGTGTTTTTATAGTGGGATGGCTTATTGAAAAACAGGATTAGACGTACAAAGACTTCAGGTGGCCGAGTCAAAAAGAAAAGAAACAACAAAAAATACCCAAAAAAAAGGTAAAAAGAAAAAGCCTACAGTTCCCTTGGATCGCACCTCCCCCCAGAGCTGTGGTGCAGGTGCACGTGATTCGGGAGCAGAGCGCTGCCTCTGCTTGTTCAATATTCATCTACAGCCCTGAGAAAGCCAGACAGAAATACAGGCGTGGGACACAGGGACGGGGGATGTTCAAGAAGCGCACACGAAAAAAGGGGGGGATTCCATTCCCATGGTGACTGTGGTTTGAAGGACTGCGCTCGTTGGAGTGGCGAGCTGTGGGAGGGTTAGTCTTCGTCGTCGTTTTCCTCATACTCATCCTCCTCGTCGTCGTCCCCCATGTAAGAGACGGGGGTCTCAACACGAGACCCGCTGTAGTGAGAGTCGTTTGAGCTGGACGCCATGGTGCCGTCAGTGCAGCCGTCACTATGAAGTAAAAACAGAAATTAAGGTCAAAATTAAGATAAACCTGAATAAGCTGGAAAAAAAAACACATAAGATAATAAGATCTGCTTCCCACCTTGCAGTGTAACGACCTCCATTGGCAGAAGAGCCTCCAGTGATGTAGACGTTGCTGATGGGGCCTTTTGCCATCTCTTCAAGAAAATTATTTGGACAAATACGGTGAATACATGACGGCTGCTGAACTATTTACTCGCTAAAAACTGCTGAATAGATTTAAATAACCTGACATGAATGAAAATATATTCTAATGTAGTCAAACTGTTTCTCCATTTCATTTTCATCTTAATTGCATTTCTTTCCGACACTGGCATAAGTTTGAAAGCATTTACCTGTTACGTAAGGCTCCAGGGCTTTTGGCACCAGGCTTCGTGCAATTTTCAGGTTTTCAGGAGAACACTTCCCCACCTCCAAGCCACAGGCCATGCCCATGCGCTTTAGCACCTCAATGTCATCGTGGATCTCAAACATGCTGTCGAAGTTGAACAAATACTCAAACCTGGAGACAAGGAGCAGAACGGGAGACACGGTAAAAAGTCAGATTCCCACTTTGGCGTTGATGGGAAAAGACCGCGCTGGAGACAGAATGAAATAGAAGCTGTTCAGCTCATTTCAGCAGTAAACATTTCAAAATCCAGCATTCTCTATAGCAGCCAGAGGTTCAGAGCAGGAAGCAGATTGCTCCTTTCCACAAAGTGGAAAGCAACTAAATCTATACCTTCTGGTCTAAGCTTAACAACATCTGAGAAATCAACTAAATCTCTCATCAGTGCATGAGCTACATGATCTATAATTCTATACTTGGGCAATCGTGACTTCCTACTGAGCCAGGAAAATACCAACTATAACAGAGAACTTAAGAGTAGTATTACCTGAATATCCCTTTAGCTGCCCGCTCAACCATATGGTTTAGCACATTTTGGGTCTTTACATCTCAATATGAGGAGTGCCTAACTTAGTTTAACCTGATTGAGCCATCTCTGCCACTTGGTTGAGGTACGATATGCTAAA